>JAKSZP010017146.1:0-231344 GCA_022478985.1 Massospora cicadina
GGAGACAGAAAGTTGTGCAAGAGCATCATCAATGTGAGCGATATGATATCTGTCTTTTTTAGTGAGGTTATTCAACTTTTTGGTAGTCCATAATACCCAATAACCCCCATTTTTCTTCTTAAAAATTAATAAAGGAGTCGACAAAGAGCTTTGGGAAGGGACTAATAACCAAATGTCTAGAAACTGCTTGAACTCCATCCTCATTTGTTGCTCTTTGATTTCTGACTTATGGTAAGGTTCTAATCAAATAGGACCGGCATTGTCAACATCAATTAGTTGGTTTCAACCTTTCATGTACACATAATCATGATCAGACTAAGAAAAGATGTCACCGTAGGCATCTAATAAGGAGTGGACTTTTTCAAGATCATCTGGGGTTACTTTATCTGAGATATGAACATCAGGCAGAGCATATAACAGTTTGTCAGTGAGTAGGCCCATCTCTAACATAGACCCAAAGAAGTGAACTTTTGCAATATCATCAATGTGAATTAGCAGATATTTCCATTTCCTGATGTTTTCTCATGGTACGGTCATTTTTGGTAAGAATTCCCAACAGAATATTAATAGGTCGCTGGTAGGCAGTATCTAGTATTACAGGCATTACTAGAGGATCTAGAGTACTAACTCCATCAATGATTGTTATATGGAATAAGCAGTTTTGGGGATCTGTACAGTAATTTTGGTGTCAATCACCTGGTGTCCCTCAGACTTAATTAATATGCCTATGAGGCATAGAAAAGAATGCCTTCTGAGTCATCCACCAAATTTAGCAAAATTTTTGTATTGTGCCTAGATGTTGCATTATGCAGTGATTTTGCAGAAGATGGGTATGCAACTAAGGAGTAATTTTTTTGTTAGTTCTTTATTGGTTAGAACCAGAGACAACTCATAGTTGAGTAGGGAGAGATAATCCTGTTTCAGGTTGATGATTCCGTTGTACTCAATCATGAATTGAGTATCAATAAACATGTCATAAAGGTTGCTCTCCAAGTCCACAGCAGGTGCCAATAGGATAAGTTTTCCAAATCTGAGATATAAAGAGGAGTATGTCCCAATAGCGCGTGTACTGGTGGACCCACATTTTCATACAATTAAAAGTATTCCAGTCAGGCGCCAACTTAAGTTTTTTAATAAGTTTTGAGGGGATTACATTGATTGGGGAACCCATGTCGAGGGTGGCCATAACCAGTACCTTTTTTTAATGACTACTTTCACCTGAGTTACAGTCCTACCAAAATTAGGGAGGAGTGCTAAAACCTCCATGAGACGGAAAGTAGAGGAAAATTTTTTAGCAGCTTCAGGGTATTTATCTTTAATTGATTGTAGAGTATGAATATGCTGGATATGGCGGATCAACAAAGCAAGGAACTGATCAGCATTACTAGCAGTATCAGTAACCTCAGGGCACCTTAGAACTTGGCTAAGATAGGTATCATCAGGTATCACTTCTTTGGGCACTCCGTCATGGTTTAACCAGGCCAGTATTATTTTGACTGGGGCTCTAAGGACATAGTGTCCAACATCCTCATAACCCCCTTCAGGTTCATTAGGGGGTTATCTATGAAAGTCAGAGGAGCAATAGGAGGGAAGTTAGAGATGAGCACAGAAGGGTGGTGGGTTATCTTCCTACGACATACATGGGCAATGTGCCTTTCCTTGTTGCAGTGGCTGCCCTTAGGGCGTGCAACTACCATTTTAGTCGAGGAAGAAGGCATTGCAGCTTCAACAGGCCTTAGCTTAAGGATCTCAGACTCAAAGGGTGGAGGGATGTTTGTTTTAAGTCACACCACAGGAGCAGGTTTCAAGGGGCAAACAGGCGCAGGAGAGGCCGTTGAGTCCGCTGTGGCCTTTGTCCCATGGCCTATGGTTAAAATATCCTCAATGGCTAAGTCTTGGGATTCACCACAACTCCGTGAGTAGTATCCAGATTTATGGAACCTCGCAACATCCAATAAAGCCTCCTTTATGTCACGGACCTTCTAGAAGTTTCATTTCATAGAGATAATATGCCTTGCTAAGGAAAGGTGAGAAGCCAAGCCAGATAGCATGGCAGCAATGTCGTCATCCAGAGTGAGCATTTTAAGTTTTAACAGAATCTGAGCGGCTATGCAAAACTTATCAGCGAAGGCAGTAATCAGTTCTCCTCAATACATGCAAAGGCGCTGAAAGGCCTATTTGTTCCTTCTTAAAATCTACTTTGAGCCGAATTCATTTGTAAACGCTTCCTTGACCTCTTCCCAGGTACTCAGCGTGTCTATATGGGGAACCAGAACCTCTTGGGCCATGCGAATCAAGAAAGGTAGAAGATGTTTGATTTTTTGATGGTCAGTCGCGCCTTCCAAGGCATATTTATAGACATATACAAAAGAAGCAATGCTACCCTCACCTGTGGTAAACTTTTCTTTAAATGGGGCTTAAAGTGGAAAGCAAGAGTGGCCCCATGTGGAGAGGAAGGGGGGCGCTGTTCAAGCTTTTTAAGGCGTGACATAGCGTTGGCTAGTTGCTATTCAAAGGCAACCATCCTTAGTCCATTTACAACGGGGAGGGTAAGAGGGTATTTACACAAACGCCCTCCATTTTAGGAAGAAAATTGTGGTGTACAGGTGTCCCTTACATTGAGAACCACTTGTTGGAATCCTGGCACTTAATAGTGCCAGGATTTCAACAATGAAGCAGTTGTAGGAGTATTACAACTCTTGACAACTGTTTGAAATTAATAGGGATATTGTTACCATAGTAAATTTTGAGTTTTACATATAATTCCAATAATATAAAAATACTAGGGATCAGAAATGAACCCTTATTAAATTATTACCTGTTAGTATTTATGCTACTCCGAAGCCAATAGTGAGAATTAAAGGGATTTATGTTAGGAAGATGGTATCTCAATTTGGCTAAATGGCAATTTAGTCTATCATCGCTCTCAACCCAGATTTTCACCTCAGGAGGGCTTAAGACAGTTACTAAATTAACAATCAGATTGATGTAATCATGGGGTAGCATTTTAATGTAATTCTTCCAATTGGCCATCTAAGAAATATTTTCAGTTTGGTCTATTACCAAATTTCCTAAGTGGTGATTGGTTGTAAAATAATTTTACTCCCCTGAAACCCTTCAGGTCTATAAATGTGGGTTGTTTTCCTTTAGGAAATTGTACTAAATCCAAGCTGACTTAAGGTCAGACTTACCCATCAGTTCTCCTATTCCGCCAAGGGTTCAACATAAACTCTTCATCTCAAGAAGAGCTATTCAGCTGAATACAAGTAGTAAACTCATTTTTCTGGCCTAGAGGATTCCATCAATAATTAGATACAAAATTTTTACAAATATCTAAACTAATCAGGACTGAGTATTCTTACTAACAAGACATACCTTTTATTGTCTGAAAATCATTGCCACTAAATGTTTAATGGAACTCTAAACCTCATAAATAACTCTTAATTTTTTGTAGAAAGTTTATTGAAACTGTCAGAAAATATAACCACACGAATTTCCTTCTGATAATATTAGAAATTAGGTCTGTCAGTTAGTTGGGCATGATTGCCAGCTAATTGCCTAGTTTGATAACATTTAATATTATATAATGTTAATCATTTTTAGGTTCAGCGGATTCCTAGTTCAGCGCCAACTGCAAAATCGTGGGTAAATTTTTGGGAATTTCCGGTGGAAAGCTGACATATTTGTATCAAACATATAATGATTTCGCTGCCTCAAATCCAAGTTTGACAGAATCTTATCTTGACGCCAACTACCATGTAAATACAATTATGTAATTTACTGGCAGCAAGCTGATGGATTCGATATTAATCTTATGACTATGAATTTACTGCCTAATTTGGAGTACCAGCAACCCATGATGAGGATGCTCAAAATTATTTATAATAATAGTAATTTATATACGATTGACTGGCAACTCATGCTGAGGATGAGTTAACATACTATTTGGTGATTGGGATGAGCAGAATGGGAGGGAATAGCTCCCATGGACAATTGCAATTGGTTGAGGTTCTGGCTTGGATGGCGTAGGGGATTTCATAGGCGCAGTAGCCTAGAGTTAAAATAGTCTTCCTTCCCTCCAAATAAAGATATCTTTTTCGCCCACTTTCTAATTGTTTGAAGTAGCAAGAGCCACTAAAGTGGGTAGGGGTGGGATTGGAGATCCCCAAAGTAGGCGTGGGGTGAAGCGCCTGGAGTGGTCAATGCTGTCAGCTCCCATACCTCAGCCCTATGAGGAACCAATGGGAACCTGGAAAACTGGCCACCAATGACGATGTGCTGATGGCTGTCAGCCATGAGGGTGGTGCAGCGTGGGAGTGCCATAGCCACCCAGGATGGGGGATGGACTAGCTGGGGCACACCCAAGAGGGACCATGAGGCTAAGGTGAAGTCGTTGGTCTGCTGTGTTGGTGGGCTGGACGTGGACTTGTAGGGGGTTGGTATGCCAATGAAGGCGAAATAGCAAGGGTCAGCCAGTCTTCATACTGGTTGGCTTGGCACACTAGTGGAGCCACTGTTCGGAAAAGCAATTTTCCAACAGAAACCAAAATGGCAGAAAGGGAAAAATAGAGTGACAGCGGTCCTGTTGGGACCGCTGCCCTATTTGCTTGCTTGGGGAACTAAAGCTAAGCACACTACCATAAAGAGTATTTTGCATTTCTATTCTGGCAGATTGTCAATCTGCACATTTTTGATACTGACTCAGATCTGAATGTCCCAGTCAAATTAACATCAAATTTGCTATCAAGGATATTTTTTCCACCATGATTGTGCTTGGCGTGATAATGACAATACCTTTGGTGGATGGCAGGTTGCGCTCACGGCCAGGCCAAATATGGCCAGCTATATTGGGTTGAAAAGGGATTGGACATGCCAATACCTATTGAGGATGGGCTCATTTTGGTAACTCCCAGGAAACCTGGTGGATGGGAATCTTCACGCCTGTGTTAGTCTAGGGGATCGCCCCCTCCTCTGGACTGAGTGGCGTTTCCTTTCTCATCCAAGAAGGGTCCAAGAAGGCCAGCTGCCCACCTCATTTCTCAGGGTGACCTCGCCCATGAGCTGGACAAGTGGTGGGTAACAGCTTACTCTTTGAGGACCCTGACACCAATCCTGGTATTAACTTCAGATGAATTGATACTACAGATTAAAAGGGAATTTGTGTTAATCTATCAGAGTCAGCATCCTCATGAGATAAAAGGTTTGAATGATTTGAGGGCAACGAGCCTTTGGCATCAAGGCCCAAGAGCGCCAAATAATTGTAAACAAGGCCAACGGGCTTGTACCTTTGATGAAGAAAGCATCTAATGTCAAATATTTGGTGAAACATGCCAATGGCATTGAGTCATTGTCAAAATTTGCCACTATTTTGAAACCCTCCCTGAAGATGTTAAAGTCCTTGTATAATGAATCCCACTTGGCCAAATGGATGCCAAAGCGACTGGGTGTGGGCGGGTTGGGCGCCTCAACCTGTTCCTGACCTCATGGGACCGCCTCTATGTGGGGTAACCTTGGAAAGTTCTTACTGCCCATTGGACAAGATGTTGTTGCAATAATCATTGGAACTGCAGTAGATCCGCAATTTGGACGTCCTTGAACGAACTGACAGTGACTCAGACCTCCACCAATTACTTTGAAGTTGGTTCAAAATAAGTTCATTTTTTCTCCCCCCTCGCTTGAAGTTCACCAAGTTAGGTTGAATCTTGAGGGCCACAATTCCGCACTTTCCTAAGTTGCTTCCTTAAATTGAACATCTATTTAAGCAGTCATAACACAATGAGGAAATTGATAATTTCTTTCTTATTTTTAAATCCAATAAAAATCTTCCCATTCTCGAATTTGTTTTATTTAAGAATGATTTTTTGTTGTCAAACCCCCATGACATCTGAAATGTGGCCCCACTGACCGCATATTGACTGGGTTGTCTCAGTCATACTATTAGCTTTTATCCCCATTATAGTTACTTGGGCCTGTTGTGTCAAGGCCTTTATGGATTTTTTTCCAGTTTTGAAACCCCCTATGGCCTGGCCCATTGGCCCTGGGGCTGCAACAGATTGATTTTCACCAGGTTGCGTTAGAGATCAGCAGCCCGTCATCACTCCATTATTACTTATCTCTCAGCCTATTCTAACATCATTTAAGCGGAATGACCCTGTCATTCTGGCTCACCTTTTGGGTGCTTTTGCTTCCTGACTGGCAGGCCAATGTAAACTTTATCTGCCGTTATTATGAAAGCCTGAAACTAACTTAGTTTTTTATTTTTGGAGGAATATGACTTGACCTCCCTGGAAAACTCAAACCTATGAATACCCCCTCTTGAGGATGAACGCCAATTACCTTCTGCTGGAGCTTCTTTCTACCTCCACCATCTCCTGGCACAACTTCCAAATTTTACCCATCAATTATTTGGTAGTGAGAAAGGATGGACAAGGCGCAATTTACAAGGGGAATATTACCTATCTCTCAACCACATGGGCTAGATCGCTCAGGGTAATGAGAGGGATGACCATTGGTTTCTTCCCTTATTTACTTTAAATAGGAATTTCTCCCAATCTAGCTGCAGGAGTTATTACCAAGGCTTATATAACCTTCCCTTTTTGAGTCAGGGGAGCCCCCACCAGGGACTTGGGCCAGCATCACATTCTTGTGCACCTTTGGGAGCTTGATTGCCAGATAGAGGCAACTTCATGGGGAGGGTCAGGGATCATCAAGATGGGCCACATGGTAAGCTTCTACCATCTCACAGCAATTTTCACAACTGTGGGTGCTCACCCAGATTTTTTCATATGAGGGAAAGTTCTTCCACGCCACCAAGTACTAGACCAATCGACGTGAGTGACAAGATGCCAAAATAGCATCCTTACAACTTCTGCCAAGCCTTCAATCACCATTGGCTCAGGGCTCACAGGCGGCGCGCCTTTAAATAGTGACAACTGGGAAGCGTAGAAGATGGGGTGCTGTTTCCATTGAGTGGGAAGCACCAACTGGAAAGAGCCATTACCTAAAGCCTCTATGACCTCATGAGGGCCCATCCATTTGCTCACAAACTTTCACAAGAGCACCTTAATGAACAAGTGGTGTGTATCGAGAATAACTAAGAATCCACCATGATCTTGTGAGTAGAAAACTATTTCCAATCTATGAACCACTTATAATTGCTGATAGCCTTGGTCAGTTACTTTTGGATCAGGGGTTAGCACTTCAGATCTGCTGCACATGTTCTGCCTCTGCAGGGACCTCCAGGCAAAGGTACAGCCCAGGGAAAAATGAGAAGTTATACACCAATGTGGCCTCATAAGGCAAAACCCCCCTTATATACATGGGAGGCATTATTGTAGGCAAACTGGACCACTGAATTTCATCTGCCCAAGTATTCTGAGCAGCCGTGGTGTAACACCAGAGATACTGTCCAATGATCTGATTGACCTTCTCCATTTTATTGTCTAATTGGTGGTGATACGTGGTGGAACAGCTCGGCTGAATTTTCAAGATAACCAGAAGGGACATCCAGGAGCGCGCCATAAACTGTGGTCCTCAGTCACTCACAATTTCCTTTGGCAACCTGAACATAGAGAATACATACCGCACAAAGAGGCGAGCATTTTCCTCAGAGTTAATAGTGGACAAACTGGGGATATAAAAGGAGAACTTGATGAATAGTATAAAAAAACCATAATTGCATTAAACCCATTAGGTCTAGGGAGTTCAACAATGAGCTTATTGTATGCTGAGGTCCATAGGCCCTCGTCCTGCTTTAAGGGATGGAGAAGGCTATTATTACTGAAGCAATCAAATTTTCCCATGTGCAAATTATGCAACTAGCGATCTATGCTGGAATGTCCTTAGAGATCCCTGACCAGTTATAAATCTGCCTCAAAAAATCAAGGCGTTTTTTATTGCCTGGATGACCCACTAACGGAAGGTCATGATGAGCTTGAACCACTTTGTCGTGGAGTTATGGTGGCACCCAGTCTTGATCAAAACTGAATCCCTCCTCCGCCAATGGACAAAGGGGCCGCTTATGCATCAGCAATGCCAGATGGTCCAATAACTCCAGGCCCTCCATACAGGCCATCTGACCCGCCAATATTTGAGTGACCAGAGGCATATCTGAGTTTCAATCTGCTTCTGAAATTGCAGAGGAGCAATGGCAAAGATTTTGTAATGGATTCACTGTAGTTAACTCATGCTCATCCGCCACCGCTGGACTCAACTCAGGGCTGCAACTCAAAAAGTCATCAAGAATATTCAAAGTGCCTTTTATGAATTCATATTTTGAAATTAAAACTAAGAGGTTTCAATCTATCTTTTACCGCTCAAAGTCACTTTTGAGCGATTTTAAATTTAAGTTTTATTTATCCACAGCCATCTGCCCAAACCTATTCTTTGATGTCCTTGGCTCCGCCGCCTGCCACCCCAGTGTGGGGCAGCAGTGCACCCCCACCTAGCATTTTCCGCCCCATGGGCAAGCGCGTTCAGATGGGCTCAAACAGCCCGCCCACTGCTTCCAACCGTTTTGTCCCCCCACGGGGCTTAGCGCTCCACCTGGCGCGCGTCCACCCTTCTCGCCCCCATCGTCTCGCCCTCCCTCGCTCTGCCATTCGCTATTGCCTTAGAGTGGACTATGGGCGTTTGTTTCCATATGCCAATTAGGCAATTATTGACCTAGCCACTGCGGCCTTTGCACCAGCTGGCTTTATAGACTTCCGCCCTTTTAAGGGCTACTTTGACGTTGGGTTCCAATCTGAGGAGGATGTTGAAGCGGCAGCACAAACTCCTCTAATTTATAATAAAAACCCCATTCCCACAACCCGTACTCGCCTCCCTTCAGACACCACGCTGGTAATATCCTTTGCAAATCTCCCATCTCACCTTCCACCCCAGGTTTTGTATGACCATTTGGTCGCGGGGCTCATGGCTTATGGCACTCAGCCCAACCTCATCTTTGCCATTCCATCTGGTGCGGAGCGCCTTGCTGCTCCTCGTGCAACAGCCACCATCATACCACACCACCCTACCATAGCCCAACAAATCCCACCCCGCGCTAGTGTGGCTGCAGCGCCTGATCATTTCTTTTGGGTTCAGGTTGATAATGGTAGGCAGATTTGTTCCCTCTGCTTTGGCCTTGACCATGCAAAAAGAGCGTGCCCTCAGGCCAAAATGCTGCTGTGGCTTCTGAGCCCCCCTCTGTAGGTTCAGTATGGGGCGCTCTGCTGCCCCCTCCCACCCTCCAATCTCGTTCAGTGGGCCCACATGGAAAATCAGCCCCCCCAAAACCTCCAGCCTCACTCTCCCACCTAAATCTACTCCAGCCAATCAGAGCAATGCTTGGAACACCCTGGCACCCAAGCAGCTGCCCATTCGCCCAATCCCACCCACCCAAATTTGAACGCCACTATTCCAGTAAACCAAAATCCATGGGATCTATTGGCTGAAACTGACGAATCAGGTAATGTCCTCATGAGTAAGCATACAGGTCAACCTCTCTGCCAAGGCGATTATGGTCGGGAAAAATTTTCCTTCCCAACTTTGACAAAACCCCTACCCCTCGCCATTTTGCTCCTCTACCCAATACAGCCCCCTTCCAAAGTGACCACTAGCTCACCTTAGCTGCGGTGGCCTCTCCTCAGTGCCTGAAACTATGCACCGCGGTGGCCCAGTCAGTGGCTCAGCTCCAGCATGGCCTGCCCACCCTCTTCTTCCCCCCAACTTCCCTGAATCTCCCTGCAGTGACATCTCGAAACTATTTGATGATGCTGAAGTTGCTGTTATGAATGTCGCAACGCTTGCTTCATTCAACCCCTCAGCCAAAATCACCCGCCACAGTATCTCCATTTTCACCCAACTTCCTGAAGACTGCAAAGAAGCTGAAGTTCTCCTCGCAGCTTTTGTTGAAACACTTTCCCGTCATTATCTTGATGCGGAAGTGGAAAACTCCTACTACGCTGACCTCAACCCCCACTATGCAGATGCCCCAACGCCCTGGCTCTCTGCTCTGATTTGGTACTGTAACCAACATCCCTTGATTGAGGTGGGTCTTTCTGAAAACCAACCCCCCGACCCCTCCTCACCTTCTGCCATGGTGGGTTAGCAGTTTCTGCTTCCCACATGGTTAGTAGTTTTTTTTGTCATTTTGAGAGTTGTGTTTGGTACTGTCCATCCCCTGGTTGGCATACCTCAAATAAATCGAAAACTAAGAGGTTTCAATTTAGCTTGGCCTGATGATGCTCCAGCTTCTGCAGATTCTGAACATACATAAGGGGCCTGATATCCAACCGCACAGTCACTTTGTGCTGTGAGCCCTGGTAAAGGTACTGTCAGTGAGTAAGAGCCATGATACAGTGGCCAACTCCTTATCATAGATGGCTAGGACTGTTCAGCCAAAGTGAATTTCATGAAAAGTAGGTGATCAGGTGTTCCAAACTGTTGTGCTCTTGCATAATAACGCCCCAACAGCAGCAGATGAAGCTTCACATCCAAATTAAAATGGCTTGGAAGAATCTTTATGCTTGAAAATGGGAGTCACCAGAAACGCTTCCTTAATAGCGTCAAATGCCTTCTGTCACTCTTCCATACAGCGGAACAGAACGTTTTACCCAGTCAGGGGGTGCAGCGGCATGTTCAGCTGCAAGAGAGCAAAAGAGAATATTTATTAAATAGTTGATTGTTCCCAAGAAGCTTTGCAACTCTTTATGAGTCGTGGGAGTGGGCCATTTGAGTATCGCCTCAAGATTGCTGGGGGATGGTACAACCATCTTTCAAGACAAGGTTACCCAGAAAGGTAACCTCCTCCCATGAAAAACTCGCACTTAGAAGCTTTCACATAAAGGTCAGTCTTGTGCAACGCCGCCAACACTGCCTCCAGATCCTTCTTGCGCTGCTCAGGAGTGGGGGAATGTATGAGGATATCGTCAATATATGTCACCACACAGGTAAACTGAAGGTCACTGAGCATATCATTGATCATACACTTGAATGTAGTGGGCTCTTTAACACAAAAGGTATCACGCGAAATTGGTAATTCTCTTTGATTTTGTAGCTCCTTAAGCTACTCTTGACCTTTTTCCACCCAAATCTGGGTAAAAGAATTTATGATATTGAGCTTAAAAAACACCCAGAATTTTGCAATTTTGACTGGTTAATCATCAACTCAAAGGAAAGGGTAGGGATTGAGAGCGGTGATATTATTAAAATGTCCATAGTCAATAAAGGGTCACGAGGTACTGTTAGCACTATGAGCAAAAACTATGGGAGACGAAATAGGAGACATCTTCTTGAACACCAAACCTTTTGTGAAAATGTTATCTAACCACACCTCCAGAGCCTTGTCCTCCTGCTTTATATTTAGATGTAAGGGCAGTTTATGTTTATTACATTTCCTGTCATATGGAAAGCAATATCATACTTGACTGGGAGGGAAGGCAGTTTATTTTTCCAAACAAGAAAATAGCCTGGAACCAAGCCAAGCTAGAAGGGAAATCCGCCGGCAGCGCTGTGGGGGAAGGAGCTGAAACAACTGATCTCACTTCTCTAGCAGGGGAAAAACGTCAATAAGGGGAAGCTCACCATGCACATACGGATTTACAAATGCCAACATGTTGGGCTCCAGATCATTATTAACTTGTTGCCACCGCCACCACCTAACTCCAAGGATAATAGGAAACACCAAGTCCAGCACAGCAGTGAACCATTAACAGAAACCATGCCCATGCAATAATAATGGTATGGGCTGTCACAACACATAACACGTCATCAAAGCCAATGATGCACTTAATACTGAGGACCTGACGTCAGGATCCAGATCCAAGTCCTAAGCAATTTGCAAACTCATGAAGTTCAGACAACCTATGTCCAGGAGAGCCTCCACAGATACAACATGAGAGCCCAACTGGATCTGTACAGGTAACAGAAAATATGCCTGTTCTTGGTTCTTAGACACCTGGCAAGGAATAACTGGGGAAAACAAGGTATCCACCTGATTACCCCTAAAGGTTCTCAGGAGAAAAAACCGTGACACCAGCCACATATGCCACCTCCACCTCCACCTCCAGTGGATTCCCAGTAGTCAGCAAAGGCACCAACAAATTTATGTACATCAGTACCCCCAGAACATCCAATTTTTTCGCCCCTATACTCTCTCCTGAGCACAGAACAGTGGGTTGAGAAGGTGGGACAATTGCCACGGGGTCAAACAACACCCCCTCATTTTTGAGCTGTCCAAGCTGGCCCACCTGTAGAGAACTGAAGGGTCCCAACCATTACATACATGGTCCAGGAGGAAACCATATCACTATCAGGGTGATGAGATAATTTCTAACTGGGGTGAAAATGCTTTTGAGTGGAAGAGAGGGTCATTAACCTATGACACAAAACCATTGCAGCACCCTTCTAACTGAGGATGGTGGAGATGGACCATAACCATGGTTGCTTTGTTATGTCATGGAGAGTGTTGATGTTAATAAGACTGGCCTGGAACTCCAGGTGAGTGAACACCCAGAACCCCAGCCAGAATACCTCAGGTACAGCCATTCATATTGACAGATGGAAAATGTAAAAAATAGACGTGAGGACTAGCCAAATGTTTCTAGAGTTGGAGATCATCACCACTAGGTGTCCAACGGAAATCTAAACCTCATATGTAGCTTTGGATTTCTTTGAAAATATTTTATTGAAATAAAAATGGCGGAAAGGGAAAGATGGAGCAACAGTGGCACCTGTTTGGGACCGCTGCCCTATATGCATGAGTTATGGGGAACTCAAGCTAAGCGACTACCATTGAGAAATTTTATTGATTCAGTTCTGGCAAATTGTCAATCTACACAAGCTTTGATACTGATTCAGATCTAATAATCTCAGTTGGATTACCATAAAACTTTCTAACAAGAATATACATTCTGCCATAATTGCACCTAGCGTGATGATGACAATGCCTTTAGCAGATGGAAGGTTGTGCCCATGGCCAGGATACATATGGTCGGCTCCATTGAGTTAAAAAGGGATTGGACACACCCATACCTGTCAGGGAAGGGATTATATAGAAGACTCCTGGGCAAACTTGGCGTATGTAATTCTTCACGCCTAAAAAACACAGTTCCTTAATTTTTGGCAGAATATAACTCAACCTCCCCAACAGAACTTGAACCTATGAATAACCCCTCCTGGGGGATGCATGTAAATTGCCTTCTGATGGCGCTGGCTTCTACCCTCCGCCACATCCTGGAACAATTTACAATTTTAACCACCAATTTTTCAGTGGTGAGCAGGGTGGACAAGGTACAATTTACAGGGGATATGCCATTAACCATCTTTCATCCGCCACATTGGCTAGATTGCTCAGGGCGATGAGAGGGAAGGACGCCAGCTCTTTCCCTTTTTTGTTTGAAATGATGCTGCTCCCAATCTACACAGTGTTGTTACCAAAGGCTTACAAGCGGCTCCTTCCATTAAGTTGGTCAGAGGTATGTACCCTTTTAGATCAAAAAAGATCTCTAATCCCAAGGTCCTATCTCTCACCCAAATTTATGACCAAGGGCATACCCTAGATGTGTGATGGTGACTGCTGCTACTCCCCGCTTGGCTTGTGACACTCATCAACCCCTTTTAAAACCAAAACCCACAATTGTCTCAGAGTATATAGACTTTACATTAGGAAAATCAGACATCTGCATAAATTTAAAAGTTTATTAGGAAACACCCTCCAAGGTCCCCACCCCCACCTCCAATCAACAGTATAATTGAAAACCATCATCTTGGCAAAAAATATGACGCCTGGGGAAATCCCAAGTGAAAATAATGGTGGTAATAAATCAAAATCATGGAAAAAGTCAAAGGTAAATGGTCAGAAATTGGGATCAAACTCGTCACCTAAGTTGTTGGCAAAGTGAATTTGGAGTTTTGGAGCTCTTTAGAACATCCTGAGGATGTTTGGAAATCTCAGCTGATAATGCAAATTTGATAATTGATCAAAATAATAATTTCTATGATTATTGAATTAGGTATTGGCATCTGATGCCAATGATGAGCTTATTAAATTCCCCCTCCACAGCCCAACCTTAAAATGCAACATCCTGCTAATGGTAGGGTGTTGGGTTATTGTTTTTTAAAGTTATATACCAATTATTTTATTCTTTAAAATTTACTATTTGTTTATTAATTGCAAAACATAAGCTGGTACTGTTAGGAATTATGGCTTTGCAAAAAGCCTACCAACTAGTTCCTCATAAAGAAGGTTAAGGTGGTACTTCTGGCTAAACCATAAACTACACCAATATTGCAAAAGCCCACAACTCTTCAACTTCTCTATCACCCAGTCAGAACACCCAAAACCCCCTTTCACTAACCACAAATTAGGAAGATAAGGCCAGGTGTCGCCTTGTAGTTTGGAGCTGTTGCTAGGAGAGTTGCTACTCCCATGCCCGCAGCTCAATATTTCCTTGACTCACCTGCGTCCTAACAGCAGATATCATTAGTTATATAAAAATGTTCACGTAAACCTTTCTATATCACTAAATTATATTTATAATAGTTTATACTGTTTAAATTCAAGTATTTTAATATATGTGGTCGTCCATCCCCTGATTACCATGGAATTGTCATGTTTGTTTTTCTGCTGGTGGGAATGTTTTACATGACCCAAATCATACTCTCAATATGGGTGCCAATTATAAATTATTATATAAAATTTTTGAGATAAATAAAAAAAAGATTCTGATGCTTGTAGCCTGGGTCCCCATAAGTGATATAAATTTACCATCCACTATTTCCTCCCTCAGCTGTTTTCAAAAGTTTCTCAAGGTAAACACCTTGCACTATAAGTCATTTTTTATTAGGTTTGTTTCATATGGGGACTCTTTTAAGTAGCCCCTTATGGGTAATTCCAATATCTAAAAGGAATTATGCCATCTATTAATGATGATATGTACATCGTATGGATTGGACAGCTAAGATAAGTTACTAAATAGTATTGCTATAATAGAACTGTAAACATATGAACCTTGAAAGCTCTATTAATAGCGACTATGAAAACTGCAAGCGCTGGAAGATGACAGCAATAAAAGCTAACCTTTTCCTTGCCTTCACATTGCCATTAACTTCAAGAAAAAGGGTATTAAAGTCCTCATAATAACTTCAGAAAAACTCATTTGTGCTAATGAAAACTGAATTAAGTCACATGGAATTGATAAAATAATGATTATTGATTAAAATTAATGGCATTAAATAAAGAAAATTTAGAATGGAAATGAACAACCTTCTAGTTAAACCAAAGGGTTATCGTGAGGAAGTAGTATTGCTCCAATGAATATGCTTCTTCTGCAATTTTTTTCATCATCCCTCTGGTTGAGATATTATCAAATCTTTAGGTTTAATTTAACAATGTGTTAGGGTCTTACATAGTTCCTTCTTCTCTTACACAAGTTAAATTGATTAAAATTTTTACCTTGTTCTTTATTTACACATTACAGTTAATAAATTTGCTTTACCCCATTTACTTATTAAGATAGTGGTGTGATCATCATTAAAATATGCTGTACAAGCTCTCCTTTAACTCAATATGAATTAACAAATGTTACTAGCTTTCAGTATTGGATTATTAACTATTGTAGCAGGATGAATAGATATATTAGAAGTACATGGCGCCAAATCACATTAGTAGCGATTCATTGACAGTATGAGTTGCAACTAGGATTTATTTAACTAACCTATCTGTAAAATAGTAGGTGAACAATTGTGATGGCAGTAAGTAAAACGTTATATCTCTAAAAGTGACCCATAATTTATAATCATATATAGAACATGGCAAACAGAAGATAACTAAGCTAAGATCAACTTGAGGTTTAATTTTTGAGGTAAATCAACCTTGGGACAAATATACCACACTGAGAATTTTTCTAGCCAGTTCAGGTTTCAAACTTGTGTTTGACAAAACCTGTACTAAAGTGGCAGCAGGAATTACCCTGTCAGGATAGCCATTCTTATCAACTTGAGGTTTAATTGTGATAATTTTTTGATTTTATAAGGTCACTTTTTGAGACCCCACATATTATATCACTGAAACCTAAAGTATAGCTCAGGGAGGGAAATATCAGTTTAGAACTTGAATTTTATCTAATTTTAGTTTTACAGTTTATTGACCAGTTCCTTTATGGGCTATATAATTATTAATCAATATATTTAAATTTAAAGTTAAATTTTATTTGAGGTGGTCCGACCTGGGGATGATACAGCACCAATTAGGGGAAGTGAAGAAAATGGGAAAGGAGGATAAAACCTGGAAAACCTCCATGCGCGGCGTATGATAGGCCAGGAACTCCATGGACCGCCTTTGCTATCTGCTATCTCATTTTTGGGCATTGATGCACAACGCCAACACAGTCATAATTGTCCCCTACCCAAAGTTCACTACCAGGATCAAACTCGGGGAGGCAGCAGTAGAGGTCCCTATTCTACCACTGGGGTATCCTCCCCTATTAATAAATATAGAATAAGTGGGCTTTATAGCGAAATTATGTCTAACTAAGGAAAGTATGTATTCTGGCAATGTGATACTAGACAAGATATGATATAGAGAGCGTACTTTTTACTTAAAGTCAAAGATATTTAAATCTTTTCTGGGACATGCTTCCATTCCAGTTTTTGTGCCCTTTAACCAGCTGATCTTTCCAAATCTATTAGGAATTTTTGTCCTTGGTTAGTAAATAGCTGATACCTTTAGATTATATAAGGGGCGTTTTAAATCTGATGTTTTTTTGTTAATTGTTAATTAAGGTTTTATCATTGGATTTATTGGCCAGTAAATTATGTTGACAAAAGTTTGACTCATCTGTGACTTAGATTGTATCCAGTATAATTTGATCATTGTCTCTCCCGATAATGCCCCTCAAGATATTGTCAAGAGGCACACAACTTTAAAGGAACCATTTATAAGCTCAATTAATTACAGTTTTTATACTTATAGAAGCAATAGAGTAATCAAATTTGTGGTGGTAGAAAGCTCATAGAGTACATACCATAGATTATCATGCTTATAAGCTCTTTGCACAAGTGATGGTGTTAAAAGAATACTAGATCCTCTAACTGATAATCTGGCATAATAGACCTCTGAGCTTTAGATTGTTTAGTTTCTCTTCCACAAATAGCTCTTAAGGAGTTTGCGACAAAAGCCTGTAACCTAAAAATCTCATATGCCATCCCTTTTCTAGTACTAGGTGGGATCAACCTGGGGGGTTTTACCAAATCAATTAGAATTACGTGTGAGATCCTAAGAGCTTGAGGCAGGGAAATAATGGGTTGAAAGTTCAAGAAAGGGAGGGGTGTAATCTTTTAGAGTCACTCCTCATTTGAGATGGATCTTCTGGCAGTTAGCAAGGTGGCGGAAATTCTCAGGGACATCTTGAAGTGCACCTGAAAATGGGTAGTAGTGGGTTAACATCCACAAGAGAGAATCAAAAAAGGCGTGGATGTACAAGTTATGGATAATCCATATTGTGATGCCAAAAGCCAGGATTCAAAGGGATCTAAAACAGTTGGTGAGTGGCCAGTCAAAAACTATACTTGAACTGGGTGCCCAAGCCAGGGTCCCGCTCAGAGGAGTTTACAGAAATTTATCCAAAAGTGGGCGATGTGGGGACAGGATGAAATGGTGAAGGTGAGCTTCAATCAGGTTGGTGCACTGTGGGCAGCCCATGTGCAGGAAAGTGGGTCCAGTTCAATCCCCTGTTCTGTCAATTAGTAAGCACTTGACACAAAGTGGTTGACATTTTCTCTGATAGAATTAGATAGTTGATGTCATGCCAGAGCACCTTGAGGTCACATTTAACAGCGGGGGCAAGAATTTGAGAAGGCGCAGATATATCATGGGTTTGTCCAAAGGGTTAAGATGGTGTTAAGTTCAAGAATATACTCACTTGTTAAATGAACTCCTGCTTCAATAATTGGGAATTAATTTGACCAATCTATCCTAGATTTTCGCCAAGTGTCTTACAGTATTTCCTAACCGTTCTGAAGCTTACAAAGCCTAAACAACAATAAGCAACTCTTCTTGTCTTTTCTGGCTAATTTACCTCTATAATCAGTAACTCTTCTGATGCAGGTACAAAGTCAATCTTCCATTAACGCTTGTTTACACTCTTAATATGAAGATATTATTAAATGAAGACTCAATAATTTAAGATGATACTAGAAAATAAGATGATCAGATATAAGATGATAATTTTATTATTAGGCCAGGAGACAGTATTTTATACCTCTAGGGCATCTCTTGGCCATACTCATTTATAAGATGAGTTCATTAAAAACCATGACAATCCTCTAGGGATTATGGCAGCGATTATTACTTCCCCAAGTTAATTTGGCACTTAAATTAACTTAAATATAAATATTACAGCCCAATTTAAGGCACTTATACTATTGTAATCAGAAGGATTTTAGGCGTATTAGCACCCCAGCGATGTATATTTGATTTACAACAGCCCAATTAACGTTTTGGCATAAAGTTGAAAAAGTAAAAGAAATGGGGGAAAATACATTATGAAATTTAGATAATGACGCACCACTAATCAGGACATTGGCAGGCCTCTTGATAGCAATAGGTACTCCCTATTTGGTCCATCTGGGTAAGTACTATCATGTTGATTACAGTGAAAAAAATACAAAATCTCATTATGCAATAATTGTAATTGCATTAAACTCGTACATGCAATTAATTTATACCATAAAACCCGCTTGTTGCACCCAAGTGGACCCCAAATCGGCCCTAATGTGATCATATTATAGTTGTTACAAGCTATAATAATCAGGATGTTTAAGCGCAATCGAAGGTTTTGAGATAAATCCAATCATCAAATCATGCAGATAAATTGAAAAGAATTAAGGGATCCACCAATGGTAGTACTCTATTAGCATCGATGGAATTCACAAAGGGTTTATTTTTGAGTCAACCTATAAAATATAACAGTAGGTGGTGATAACTGTTCCTTTGTGGGCCAAGGTGTAGCAGGGGGGTTGATGCCAGGGACACTCCTTTTGTATGGAAAGAATTGGTAAACTCGTTCCACTACCCACTTGGGGCCAGGAGTGACTAATTCCAGAATACGCTCAATGACAGTTTGAGGCTGTGGCCCAGGTTGTTCATAAGCCATATATGGCTGTTGGCAAGGCTCAAGGGAGTCCCAGGAGGCCGCTAGCGACTGGCATAGGGATGGAGCTCACTACAGCATAGGGGTCATGTATCAGCATATTATGGGCTTGAGGAACACGGTGAGTATTGTGGTGGCATAGTCCTCATGTTTGAAAAGTCCTAGGCCACCTTTATTGCGGGGTCAGGATATCATTAGCAGGGTGGTTGGTGGGTGGTTTAATACCCATATCCAGCAATGGAGTAACATGTTGAGCCTCAGTAGAAACTGCCCATGAAAGGACAGACATGGGAGAGGAATAATACGTTTGAAAGCAGAAATACGTTCGCCATCAGGGCCCATCCTTGGGATTGATCTTCTGGCAATTCTAGAAAGCTAGTGGGAATTCTTTGCTTCTAGTATACAATCCTCATTATCCTTGATCATGACTCCTTGGTTTGTGTCAAGGGCACCTAGGTGGCGAAATGTGTCATGGATGGGATCTGGGACAACAATGGGAGGAAAGGAGAGGGTGTCAACCTATAATATGGTGGTTTTTGAAGTGTTGAGTTTTTCGTTGGATGCCTTGGAGTAGTGATCAAGAGCATTGTGAAAATCTGAGGATTGCTCGCTTGAAAATTGGTATCCTGCACTCTTGTTTGGGACAAAGTTCTGCCAGGCGATCCATAATATGGCCAGTAGCTTACAGTATTTTTACCATATGAAAACTCACTTGGCCTCTTAAAATAACCCTGACTCTTCTGGTCGATTTTTGGGCTAAATTTCCCAACGTAATCAGGAACTTCTTCTGAGGCAGGTTATAATACAAACTGGGAATTTGTCCTTCCAGTTTGTTGACACTTCTCCAAAGAAAGGATTCAGATGAGAAAACTGGGAAAGAGATGAAATAAAATAACTTTTATTAGAAGGTATTTATTTTATGCATAAGAAATCGGCCATAATGTGATCATATTCAGCCCATGTGCTTTAATAAAATACTTGATTGAATTGACAATGAGTTATTAGCCCAAATTATATAATTGCAATAGGCTTTGAGGTGAGAGTATAGGTGTTAATCCAAGCATTGAAAGGGTAATTGGCCCGATCTGATGGTTGTCAAAGGTTTATTTTCAAGTCAACCACAAGAATCTGACATCTCTCCCCTCTTAACTCGAACATAAGCCCTAAGATTCCCAATTAGTTTATGTTGGTCTGTTATCATCAGCCCAAACGCCCCATGAGCATGGGGTTGGGTTTTCTATTTGGTAACTTCAGCCTGAATGCCTGATGAGTCTAAACTATGATCCTCTTATTGTTAATTTTGGCCCAAATGCCCATCAAGTCTGAAGTTGGATCCTCTCCCATACCCCAAGTGCAAACTAAAGTATAAATTAGAATAAAACTATTATATAAATATATATTTTTTGTTTTTGTGTTTTTTACTTTTTCTTTTATTGATTGGCCCGCTTATTAAACCTTCTTAGAAATCTTACATGGTCTCAGTTGTAAATATGGCCAGTACTAATATCCATGATTATGTATATGAACTTAGACTTTTCTCAATCACTTCAAATGGCCTGACCCAGATGTGATCTAACTTTTGCAATCAGCCTGATCTGTGGGTGTTGCAAAATAGATCTTCGTTGATAACTTTGAATTCAGCCAGTTTGTAGCGATTCTCTAAGTCCTTTTGATGTTGGGCCTTTTTCTTGGCAAAGCTGTTGTCAAAGGCTTGAGCTTGTAGTTTGATTAAAGCATCCACAAGCTTCTTGACGTACTGAAGATAAGTGTTTTTGCCAGGATCCTCTAGGGCCAAATATAGCAGCGTTGGTAGGGCTGGGTGTCTACCATATAATACTTGAAACAAAGACATCCTGGTTGATGAATGGTAGGATATATTGTAGGCAAAGACTGCTAAACTTAGATAAGTACTCCATTTGGATGGTTTAGCCAATGTTGATTTCTGGATATTGTTCACCAACGTTCCATTTGTGCGCTCAACAGTCTCATTAGTTTTGGGGTGATAGGGAGCAGAAAGCACACCTTGTACTCCCATTAGTTGGTTGAGCTTGGCAAGGACATTGGCGGTAAAGTTGGTTCCATTATTGGTCAGAATAACCTGGGGACATCCATGTTTCTGGATGATGTTTTCAAGGACGAACTTGGCGGTGGTTGCTGTTCCAGCTTCCTGAATGGCCTTGACCTCAACCCATTTTGGTCAAGTGGTCGATGGTTACAATTATTGTATTTGGCCTTCATATTGCTTGTTGGAAGTGGGCCAACAATATCAATATATACAGTGTGCCAGGAAAAGTTGGGCTGAACAAGCTGGTAAGATGTGCTTTTTCAGAACGGTTTTTTGCCTTGGCACTCTGCACAGCATTCTAGTATTTCTTGGATGTTGAAATACATTCACTCCCAGTAGTAGAATTGCTTCAGATGTCTTTTTATTTTCTTGAATCCGCCATGCCCTATCACCTTATGCGCTGCCATTATTAGGTCAGTTCAGGCCGATGGTCATGGGAAAATGTACTATTGTCCTTGAAAATCTTGTAAAGCTTCCCGTTTTTGATTGTTGTATTTTTTCATAGATATGATAATATTTTTTGAACGGATTTGGGCTCATCTTGATACTCTCCGCTGATCATTTCCATAAACAACTCATTGTCGGCCTGACTAAGTGTTGCAGAGGTGGGTAGTTGGGATAGACAGTCAGCATTTTGGTGTTTTGTCCCAGCTTGATGCTCAATGGTTTAGTCATAAGCTTAAAGCTTTAATTCCCAGCGGGCTAATCAGTCCTCAGATTCTCTTAAGTTGTTTAGCCATCTCAGAGATGCATGATTGGTAACAACTTTGAAATGAGTGCCATGAAAGTAGACCCAGAATAGCTTGCAAGAATATATGATGGCTAAGCATTATCGTTCTGTCACCGTTTAGTTCCTTTTGTGAAAGTTTAAGGTCTGACTAGCAAAGGCAACTGGATGTTCTTCAGCATCTTCTCCAACTTGGGATAATACGGCCCCCACTGCTGTTCAGGATATATCAGTTTGGACAATAAATTTGTGATCAAAGTCCAGGTATCAAAGAACAGGCGCACTTAATAGGGCCAATTGGAGCTGGTCAAATGCATCCTGACAAGATGGAGTCCAGTCAAATGGGACCTTATCTTTAAGCAGATAGAAAAGCGGCTCTCCAAGTTGTGTGAAGTTGGCAATAAATCGGCAATAGTACCCAATCATGCCTAGTAATACTTGAATATCATGCTTGGATTTGGGCTGTTTCATTTTGAAGATGGCATCCAGCTTAGAGGGTTGTGGCTGAATACCCACCTTTATCAATCACAAATCTGAGGTATTCCAGTCGATCTTTGAGAATGACATTTTCTTGGCTTGATTTTAAGTTTGCAGCAGCTAGCTTTCTGAAAACCCCCTCTAAGTATTCCAGGTGGTCATCAAAAGTGCGGCTGAAAACGCTGATATCATCAAGGTACACTAGTACATATGATAATTTCAAAACTCCCAGAATTGAGTCCATTGCCCTTTGGAATGTAGCTGGGGCATTATAGAGCTCTTGATGAATCCTTGTCAGCTAGAATAGGCCCTCTTGGGTTATGATTGCACATTTCTCATGCCTCTCTTTGGGAAGATCTATTTGCCAATATCTGCTGATAAGGTCCATTGCTGAGAAGAACTTTGCACCCCCTAGCCTATCCAAGGTGTCATCAATTTGTGGCAGTGGGTACAAGTCCTTCTTTGTGAGGTTGTTTAAATTCCAATAATCAATGACTACTCAGTTGCTTCTATCCTTTTTCTTCACCATTAAGGTTGGTGCTGCCCATGACTTTTTGAAGGTACTAACATGCCACGAGCGAGGAGTTCCTTAATCTCCTTGGAAACTGCTTATTCTGATGATTTCAAGCGTCTAATTGGGCGTAATCAAATAGGTTTATGATATCCAGTATCGATTTTATGAGTGATACCATTAGCACATCCCAAGTCAAAATTTATCTTGTGCAAATATTTCCTAATATTGAGAAAATAACTTTTGAGCTTTGCCTTTCTTGGAGTTGGTCAGGTTGCTTAAATTGGCCATAGGAACAACATTATTTATGCTGAGTAGGTCCTTACTGGGGAGCCCTAATTTGACAGAAGTTCTGAACTCATGGAATGAGTGAATTTCTGTGGTAGGGATTAATGCAGAAAAGCGATTGTTTGATGTCATCTGTTGGAGAGGCCAATTTTGCAGGTTTGCACATAAGATATGTATTTCTCCGTGGCCCAGAATGATAATACCAGGGGCAGTGTTTGGTTTGAATCGAGTTTTGACCATGGTTGATATACTTCACTATAAAGTCCTTCTAGGATATTAATTGTTAGTCCATCAGGACAGTTACTTGTTCTCTGGATGGTATATTGATGGTCTGATTTTATAGAAGTGAAATGTTATTTGACTCTTCAATATGAGTGGGAAGTGGTTTTATCTTTGGCAATGCTTTGGAATACTCAATTGGGACGACTCCATCTTTCTAGGCCAGATTTATGAATAGGCTGGGTCTCTTTATATAAACTGCCTTATAACGGTTATAGTAAAGTGGAATAGCCTGGCCAATAATGGTGAGAGTATCGTCCATATGATTGGTAACAGCTCCATATCTTCTTAGGAAATCAGTCCCAATTAGGATATCATAGTTCATATTTGGCAACACTATGGCAGGTGCTGTTACTACAATGGATCCAAATCTAAGTGGTAGGGTACTGTATGCGCCCAGAGATTTAGTTGTATGTGCTCCAGCTGTTCCATACTCCTGACAGTGGGCAACATTGGGTGCAATTTTCTAGTTTTTTAACTAACTTTGTACTGACTATATTGATAGGAGCGCCATTATTGACAATGGCCCGAACTCACACCTTGTTCACTGCTATGTCCACATAAGTACATTCAGAGTAGTCTTCAGAGGTATTTATTGTATGAATGCTGTGACTGCTTCCCGATTCCAGGTGTGATTTCAGGCTTAAGCAAATATCTGAGAATTTATCTGCTAAGGTCTTTATGGGAATAGCTACTTGAACGTTGGTAAGCTTAGGTAGGTTGGTTGAACGTCTGAGTTGTAGGTCCAAATAATGATCAATAATTTGCTTTGCGTAAGGTTTTGATACCTCTGCTCGGGCTTTTTTGGTAATTTTCAAGGGTTTAGTTACTTTTGCTGTTGCCCAAGTAGTAACCATCATGACATCATTAGCCCTGATATGGTTGAGATTATTTTCAGCAACATCTTCAGCCCTAAAGAGCTCACCAGGGTCAGGTGGAATGGTTTGAAAATCAGTGGAGTTTGAGTGTTCCGCCTCTACTCCACCTTCTCTTTTCCCACCTCACTGTTGCTGTTGATTTCTAGAGCAAAGTTGGCCCATGGCTTTTTGTTGGACCGTCTGTAGCATTGTCTAGCAAATTGCCCTTGTTGACCACATTTGTGGCAAGTAATCGACCCTGTTTGCTGTTTTTACTCGATTTTTTGGTTTAGATTTTGGTAATTTTTCCCCTGGTAAGACAAAATATTGTTTTTTGGGCCCAAAAATTGGGATTTTTGCTGATCTCTGGCACAATTAAGGGTATTGAAATTATGGGAACAGCTTCTAAAGTAATTGGTAAGCTCTTGGATTTCCAAGATTCCATTGAATGCAGGCAACATGATATTGTGCAGTTCACGGAAGGGTATAATCACCTGCTTCATTGCAATCTTGGCGGCAAACTTATCTATTGCATTGCACCAACGCAGAACTTGTGCCTCATGGAAGAATCTATCTGCAAAGTCCTTAATAGTCTCAATCTGTTTAAATTTGATATTAAGAAGCTCTCTTTTTCAGGTTTTTAAAGTTCTCAAGCCCTCCAAAATGTTTTGTTATTGCAATTTTGGCATCCATATAGGACCAATCGTCGCCCAAATAGGGCATAACGAGGTCACAGCTATGGGCATCGAGTGGATTAATCAGTGCCATCCCTTTTGCATGGTCTGATGCTCTTCTCATTGCTTTTTCGGATAACTAGAGGAAAGAGTGAACGTTTCCATCCTCATCAAACTTTGGTAAATTCAATGGTTTGAAGTTATTTCGCCCTTTTTTGGGCATAGGGAATGTACTTCCTCTTGAACGTCTTGGTGTATTATCGCGAATAATTGGCCCTCTTTCCCATTAGGAAGTATCTGGAGTTGAGATTGCTGCCAGTACTCTAGGAATAGAGCGGATGTTTGAAATATCAGTTTCTTCATTGGTGTCAATTTCCAATGTTTTGGTTTCATGATACTGTTCTAAACTATTGGATTCTGATGCTTGAATTCAGCCCTTAGTTTTTCTAAACTGTTATTTGTCTTAATGGATAGAGCTTTCTCCTATTTTTTTGTCAAAGCTGGGTGAGCATCATCCACTTTGTTTTTTGAGGTTGTCATGCTTTTCTTCAAATAAAGCTTGATTGGACGTTATGATTTTACTGTCTTTTCCCATACTATCTATTCAGGAATTTGCAGTTGATAATTGCATTCTGAGTTCCCAAATTTCTTGAGTAATTTCAATGTTTCTGGCATGCAATCTTGACACAACCATCCAAATTTTTGAAAATTCCTTTTTGTTCAAGGCATCATCCTCATCACTACATGAGACAACTGGTTTTGCTGCATGAGCTCCCCCCACATTGACAAGATTTTGGGTGTAGGAGGTATTAGCTTTAGAGCCTTGGTGACTGGGAAAATAATCTTAGATGGCCTTGTCAATAGTTTCCATCTTAATGTAGCTTTTCACACCTGGCCAAATCTTCCAGGAATTGGTTACTGGAATCCATTTTAGAGAGTGTCACCAGTTATGAGTGAGCACTAGCTGTGAAAATCTGAGGATTGCTTGATTGAAAATTGGTATCCTGCATGCTTATTTGGGACGAAGTTCTGCTGTATGATCCTCGATATGGCCAATGGCTTACAGTATTTTTACCGTTCAGAAACTCACTAGGCCTGTTAAAATAGCCCCAACTCTTCTGGTCAATTTTGGACATAATTTACCCAATGTAATCGTTAAACTTCTTCTGAGGAAGGTTTCAATACAAACTGGGATTTTTGGTCCTTCCAGTTTTTTGACAATTCTCCAAAGAAAAAATTAAGATGAGAAAACTGGGAAAGAGATGAAATAAAATAACTTTTATTAGAAGGTATTTATTTTATGCATAAGAAATCGGCCATAATGTGATCATATTCAGCCCATGTGCTTTAATAAAATACTTGATTGAATTGACAATGAGATATTTGTCCCGATTATATAATTGAATTAGTCTTTGAGGTGAGAGTATAGGTGTTAGTCCAAGCATTGAAAGGGTAATTGGCCCGATCTGATGGTTGTCAAAGGTTTATTTTCAAGTCAACCACCAGAATCTGACAGACGTCAACAGTTAGGTAGAGTTTTCTGCTTCTGACTACTACTGCCGTATTGCCAGTGAAGGCTTTGGCGTGAATGAAAGGTTTTCCAGGAACCTGGATACCCACAAGAGGGCCTAGGAGTAGGTCAGTAGGGGGTTAGGGCGATATTAAATAGTTTGGGTTCAATGGGTCCCCTTGTCAAAGACCTTGTTTGACCACCACCATAAAGCCCATCAGGGCCAGTACTCTTGTGTGAAACTGGTCGTAGAGCGCTAAAATTCATCTCCTAACCTGAGGAGGGAGGTGGAGGCAGAGTAGGGGATGCGTTGAGGTAGCACCAATCCGCATGATCATATACTTCCATGTCAAGGAGTGCCACAAAACTGTGGGTACGGGTTGATCTGGCAGACAGAGTTGTGAGTTGATCATTGAAGTTATTCCAAAGCAATTTTCCTGAGATGAACCTGTGTTGAGCTGGGTAGAGGTGGGGCACCGCCAACTTCATCAAGTGGTATGATAGGAGTTTGGTGAACAACCTTTGATCAGCGTTCAGGAGTGAAATTGGATGCCAGTTTATAAGATTCTCTTATACAGCTTCCTTGTGGATGAGGGTCGTGATTGAGCTCCTATAATCAGGAAGCACACTCCCTTCAACCAGGAGAGTTGAGAAAATGGGATGTAGGGATTTTGTGACTGTTACAGGATCTTCTAGGTAATCATTGAATGGGATGCTGTTCAGGTCTGGAGCCTTCAGGTGTGGGGCTTCAAGAAGAATCTCCATTATATCTTGCAATGTAAGCGGTGCAAGGAGTTTGGCATCCACCAAGAGGTCATCCAGTGGTACTGGGGCCCATTTAATGAAGTCACAAACATCTTCCAGGTCCACCCTGGATGCTCATAACAGGGTTGAGTAGTACCAACTAATTTAAGTCATAACCTCATCCTTGTCTGTGGTTAAGGTACCCCCATCTTCAAGGTTGCAATCTCCTGAGCTTTTCAATTGGGCCTTCTGCTTCTGGTAGAAGAATCATGTAGGGCGTTCCCACTATTTGTAGTAACATGAGGATGTGAAATTTTTGCTTATTCTTCTTGGTTGGTGGGCTCAATTCAATACGCCTCCTGGACAGCTTCCCACACTTTCAGATGTTATGGGAAAGTGTGGGCTGACAGTTTCTTTCCAGATGCCTGATTCTGTCTTAATCTCATCTGACTTTAGCACAAGCTATGGTCATCTGGGATTTTGTGCAGCTGTAAGCAACTCTTAAGATTCACAATTTAATATCCATTCAATTGTCTTGGGATGTATGTGTGCAAATGGGGTAAAGTGGTGGATACCGGACAGCAGATGGCTGCAACCAGTTTGTTGCATGTGAAGGGGCTGTTAAAAATTACTGGGGCGATCCTAGGCCAAAAACAGCATAATTTTTAAAAGGTAGTCATGAGGACTACTTTGAGGGATTGATGGTTGCTGATGGTGTTATCACGCGTTGTGGTAAAGGAGACTTGACCAATAAGTCTGGGGCCAACTAAGCCCATGTCAATTTGGGATGCAGACCTGAACTTTCACTCCTCATACTGTAACTGGTCACGCAATCAAGTTTGGATGCGGAGGGTGGAGGAATATGAAAAATCACTGGTTTAGAGGAAGTCTTGGAGACGTTCAGTGCCCCACTGATCCTGTTTGGCGGGGGGATGATGTCCTGGACCTGACTCATTGTGGTGTTAAAATCGCCCATAAACACTATGTTGGTAGGGAGATGAAGGCGTGAAAGTTCTTCTAGCATTCAGTCCTGGTCCTGGCATGCGTTCATCAGGTAAATGCTCGCCACATAAAGGGAGAAGTCAGGGGTGGACAACTTGGCTAAAATCAGGTAGCCGTCAAGTTATATAAAAGGAGTGGGCTTTTACTTGGGGACTTAGAATGATAGGGGCTGCATGGCTTGTCTAATAGGGGTTAGCTTTAAATTGGGCATTACATTCTTCTATATCAGAGGGGGGACATGGGGCTCTTAAACAACTGCAATATCCATGCAAGTTAACATGAGGGTTCAGAGTATGCACGATCTCCACTTGTAATCCCATACCCCATTGCATTTATGGACTGCAAGATTAGGGCTACCCCGTGAGACCTCATAGGTCACCCCTTCCATATTCTGGGGGGCTGCCAGAACATTAACCTGCATCTTTGAGGTGGATCATTTTAAGTCTATGAGTTTTAACTTCTGGTGGCAATCCAAGCGGAGCGCTGATGAGAGTGGGGTCATTATTGGTGGAGGGGGACGAGGATACAGTGAACCAACTTAAAATGCTGTAAGGAAAGTGTCTATAACTCTCCTGTTCCCAGCGTGGTAGTGCTTGGTGAACAGGCCCAACGCCAGGGAACTAGCCGTTAGAATGAAAGTCACTATTGCCCAGCAGAGGGTGCTGGAGCAATAATAACTCAAACAAAAGTGAGCGATTATCAAGGTAAAAACCCAACCCAAAATGACGCGGTGCACTAAGGGAGAAATGGGAAACGTCCCAGGTTGGAGTAAACCTGAGAAAACCAACGGTGCACTAGGTGATAGCCTAATCATATATAAAATGTTGTGGTTAAGGTAGCGCGAGAACTCCTCAAAGAAGTCCATGCACAGGATTGTTCAGAATAGCATTTAATAAAAAATGGTAAAATGGGGAAATTTTATTTGGGAAGTCAACCAACAAGGAGTGTTGGTCATGGGAAACAAAATCAAACAACATTGGGAGAATAAGGGGTTTGCTGAAGTGTGCCCAAGCACTGACCCAATAATAGGCCAACACTACCATCTGAATTGGTCAAATATGCTGAAACTGACTTCACTTGAGTGATCAATTGAAATTGGATCTGACCCAAACGCGTTGTTTCATAAATGGAATGGGTTTCGAAACCCCATTCCTTGACTAATCAAAAGGAACCATCCACGTTAATTAGATAGACCGTCCATAGAAACGCCTGTGCTGATTTAAAGGGCTGGGCATTTGGCACCTCACTAGTACCAACCTGGTCATATTTAGCCTGTACCCAGAGTTGGTCTAGTGTATGCCTAAGGTCAGGGAGGGCCTGTAACTTCACCTTCTGGGCATCCTGGCGCCCAGCCTTATCCTTGGGGTTGGTCCCCACTATGATGTCATGTGACCATGACATTACCCTCTCCTCCCAACGGGGCTCAACCCCTCTCCAGGGGCTTGCGCAAGGGAAAAGTTCTTGTGGGCAGAGGCCAACTTCATGGCGGCAACGGTCAGTTTAGGTTGAGATCCAGCAGCCTGGGGGAAACGCTTGTGGAAGGCTTCAATCAGATTTTAAAATGCACACAGTCATGCGCTGAAACCCAACTGCTTTCTGCAGCGTCAAAACCATTCCAGGATACCAGGTACTCAAGTCTTTTCTTAACACGACGGGAGGCTACTATTTTCTTACATCTCACTCTGGCGCCCCATCCATGAGATAGGCCTCAGGAGTCTCTGGTGTGGGGCCCTCAAACAACGTCAGTTTGCTCTCATGAAACACAGAGAAGATCCAAAATGAAGGGGGAAGATCTAGCTGGTATGAGGCATGGCCCACCTTTCTAACAACGCGGTAGGGGCCAATCCTCTTTGGTCCCAGCTTCTTGCATGGCTGCTTGATAGGGATGTTATGAGCATTAAGTGTCACGAGATCCCCTTCCTTGTACGCAGGACCCACTCAGTGCTTCCCATCAGCATTCTCCTTATACAATTGAATTGACGCCTCCAAGCTTGTAGAAACCCCATGGTGGACCTTCTTGATTGTCTTGGCAAAGTTTACCACCGCTTCAACCTTAGTCCCACAGCTGGGCTTCATGTTAAAGGCGGGGTTAAAGCCATGACTGGCAAAAAAGGGAACAACTGATCAAAGAATGCAACGCGTTGTTGTAACTAAATTGGTCCATAAGAAGGTGAGAAGCCCAATCTGAATGATCCACAACGGTGTAACACCTCAGGAACTGCTCCAAGCACTGGTCCGCTCATTCAGTATGTCCATCTGATTGAGGGTGATATGCAGTCGAATGGCAAGGGCGAATCTGAATAGTCTATCACAACTCTTCCTAAAAGATGGAGGTAAATTGGGGTCCCTGGTCACTGATAATCTCTTAGGGAACCCCATGGAACGCAAACAAATGCGTGACGAAGAGCCTAGCCATCTCAGCCGCTGTTATTGTCATTCTGCAAGGAATGAAGTGGGCGAACTTTATAAAACGGTCCACCACCATGATGGCATCATAACCATCTGAGACAGGTAGTTCCACATTGAAATCCACCAATAGGGAAGTCCAGGGCCCTTCAGCTTTCTGAATGGGTACAACAATCCTGCTAAAGGTTGACGATTTGGCTTCATTTTGGTTGCCAATCAAACACTCCTTACAATACCGCCCCACCTGAGCAGGTAAGCCCTTCCAATTGTAGGTGTGCCGTATCAACTCCAAGTTCTTTGCTTTCCCAGGATGACCAATGGTGATTCCATCATGATGGTCCCGGATGATTTCCAGGCGCAGTGGTCCAGCAGGTACCCAAAGGCGCCCCTGAAACCACACCATCTCATCCTTTACGTGATAACCCCTGGATAGGTCCTCTTGATATAAAGCGCTCTTAGCGAGTACCATAGTATATTCAGAAGATAGCGGCTGAGAAAGGACCACCTTTCTGAAAATACCATATTTCTCCGCATCTTCCAGAGGTGCAAGCGCTGGACTGTTGGCCGGGGGAGTGGGAAGTGGGGACACAATTTTATTTGGAGGAATAATCACCTGTGTGTTGTGGACCTCTACCTCCTTTGGATCAGGAGCTAAAGCAGAATTGCAGCTTAAAGCATCCGCCAAACCATTCTCCTTGCCCTTGGCGAATTTGTAAGAGAAGGCAAACTGGGCAAGGGTTTCACGCCAACGGGTCTACCGTGGTGTTAGGACATGAGGGGAGCAGTAGTACAGCAAGGCACAGTGATCTGTATGTATGCAGAATGGTTAGGTAGAGCCATGCAAGTGGTGACGCCAATATGTCAGCGCCTCCACCACTACTAGTAACTCCTTGTCACAAACGGTTTAATTCAACTCAGGCAGAGACATTTTCCTGGAAAAATATCCCACCGGATGCTCTATCCCATCTTAGCCTACTTGTAACAAGACAGCCACTATGGCGAAGTTGGAGGCATCAGTAGACACAATGAACTCTTTGGAAGAGTCGACATGGCGAAGGATGGACGTGGACAACAGGGTGCACTTCACAGCTTGGAAAGCATCCTCCAAAACGGGGGACCACTGAAGCACTTTTGCACCACTAGCCCTTTAAAAAGGGCGCTGCCACCTCAGAAAGTTTTGGCGTGAACTTCTTGAGGAACGTACATTTCCACAAGAAAATCCTCAATTCTTTTACTGAAGTAGGGGTAGGCCACTCATGAATCGCCATCTCCTTGTCTGAAATAATCATGTGTCCTTGGTCAAACACGACGTTGCCCAGAAAAGTGACCTGGGACTTGAAAAATTCACACTTGCTAATCTTCAAAGTAAGGCTGGCTGCCTTTAACCGCTCGACCACTTGCCAAAGGTGTACTGCATGGGCCTCCTGATCAGGGGAAAACACTAGAATGTCATCCATGTAGGCAACCGCGCATACCCCTAACAAGTCCCCCAACGCTGCATCAATGCAGCGTTGAAAGATAGCAGGGGCATTCTTAAGCCCAAAGGGCATGACCCGAAACTAGAAGATCCCTTTTCTGGTATGGAATGCAGACAAACACTCTTGTCCCTTTTTAATCCGAATCTGATTGAACGCATTGAGGCAATCCATCTTTGAAAAGAACTTAGCCTTCTCCGCATAGCGCGCAATCTGATAGTCCAAAGGGATGGGATGTAGATCTGGTACAGTGACATTGTTAAGGTTCTCATAGTCCACACATGGGCGCAGAAAGCCATCAGACTTCTCAACAAAGAGAAGTGGAGAGTATACAGGGGAGGTACGCTGAAAAATCGCACCTTTGGCTAACTGTTCCTCACCCACAAATCCAACTACTCTTCCTCCAGGACAGTCAATGGGTAAATGGGGGAAGATATATGCACCAGATCCACAGTGAGCTTGAAGTCACAATTGAACTCAGAGTGCTCAGGGAGGGCGTTGGCGGCTGCTGCATCAAAATTGGATTCCTAAACCCTACAAGCAAGAAGGTATAGGAATATCCACTGGGGGATTTAGCAAAGGGGCAAGGCTATAAGGGTGAAGGTGGGGCCACTGGGGAAATTCGCTCTGGGCGGTAGCCTCAGACAAAGGAAGAGCTAATGTGCGACCATTCTTTAATGTAAGGGATAGGGTATTCTCTTTCAAGTTGGTTTTAATGTCAAACTTCCGCCACCACTCCACTCTTAAAATGATAGGGAATAAAAGGTTTTTGATAGCCTGGAAGTGATTGGACAAGTGGTACTTGCTAACCTGATAGTCCACTGTCCCCCTAATAGCAGAGTGGGATTACCTTGGGACGCCCCTCCCTTAACCGTACCACCTGACAAGTAACTCAGCTTCAGGTAGTCGGCTAGGCATTGGTCCATAAAGTTATTAGAGGCGCCAGTATCCACCAGTAGAGTGGTGATGAATTTCCCTAAAGGGGATGTAAGGTTAGCAGACAGTAGAAAAAACCCTGAATGTTCTTGATTAATAGCAGAAAACGCCAGAACATCACCAACAAACTCATCCTCTAGCATTAGCACATCATCCAGGTGTGTTTTGGAATCATAGAAGGGGGAGGGATAGTTGGCCACTCTTACTACTGAGGCTACATACCCCATCATGCTTTTGCAGGTGCATATAACTTATCATATTTAAAACGAAGTTCTTTATCCACTTCCTGAGTGCCACAGATCATGGTAGGGGTCAAACGAGGGTTTTCAGGGGTTATTTGATATACTGGAATAAGGTTCTCATCCAGGCCATAAGAGCTAATAAACGGCTCATAGGTTTGGATAAGATTTTCGCCATAAAGTGCATTTTTAGACGCAAAAGACCCAATTACCCCAACTGCAATGGAAGGCCTGACGCTATCCAAGGCCAACACCCCCAGGCCCATCTGCGCTGATTCCACTGGCATTATCTGAACGCGCTGTTGAAGGAAAAATTGTTTATTTAATTTAAAATTGATCAATTCAGTGGAAAGTCGGGGAATCATGACTTTTGGACCTCGAAGCATCCATATCCACCAGGTATGAACATGAAGGGTGGATATTTTCCAGTTGGAGGCAACCATAATAACGCTGAATTGCTTCAACCTTCAGGAAAAAGAGGAAACAGCGGTGCGGCTAACAACAGCCAAAGCCCACAGCTGGTGCCCACTGTTTTCACTTTGGAAAAGTTCCACACGGAAAAAGTTTGTGCACATAGATTTAAGTGGTTGGTTGACTAATGTAAGGAGAGTGTCAATAACTCTTCTGTTCTCAGAGTGGTAGTGCTTGGTGCACAGGCCCAACGCCAGGTTAGCTGTTATAATGAAAGTCATTATTGCCCAGCAGAGGGTGCTGGAGCAATATTAACTCAAACAAAAGTGAACGATTATCAAGGTAAAAACCCAACCCAAAATGACGCAGTGCACTAAGGGAGAAATGAGAAACGGAACAGGTTGGAGTAAACCTGGGCAAACCAACGGTGCACTAGGTGATAGCCTAATCATATATAAAATGTTGTGGTTAAGGTAGCGCGAGAACTCCTCAAAGAAGTCCATGCACAGGATTGTTCAGAATAGCATTTAATAAAAAATGGTAAAATGGGGAAATTATATTTGGGAAATCGACCAAAAAGGAGTGTTGGTCATAAGAAACAAAATTAAACAACATTGGGGGAATAAGGGGTTTGCTGAAGTGGGCCAAGCACTGACCCACCAATAGTCCAACACTACCATATAAATTGGTCAAATATGCCAAAACTGACTTCACTTGAGTGATCAATTGAAATTGGATCTGACCTAAACGCGTTGTTTCATAAATGGAACGGGTTTCAAGACCCCGTTCATTAACTAACTGAATGGAACCATCTGCGTTAATTAGATAGACCGTCCATTTTAACGCCTGGGCTGACATAAGGGGCTGGACATTTGGCACCTCACTAAAACCTGGGCATATTTAGCCTGTATCCAGCGTTGGTCTAATGTATGCCTAAGGTCAGGGAGGTCCTGTAACTTCACCTTCTGGGCCTCCTGGCGCCCAGCCTTATCCTTGAAGTTGGTCCACACTATGATATCATGTGACCATGACAAATGCCACCTCCACTGTTTTTCTGGGAAGGACTTCTCTGGTGTTCTATGGGGTCCTCCTTCTTTTAAGGCTTTCCACTAAGGGCAAGAAGCTATGTGGTGCCTACTACCCCTTTTCAGGTAGAAAAGGCCAATTTTAATTTAAGAAATATTCTATACATATGCCCACTCCAATTTCCTCTTTCCTAGCATTTGGTGTTGAAAAGATTAAGCTCCTATGTTGAGAAATCCCTCAACTCTACCAAAACGCCACAAGTACTTCAGGTAAGTCCCCTAATTTACCGCCCAATTTTCAAAAATTGAAAATTTACAAAAATTCAGACATTTTTGTTTTACAATGTCCCACAAACAATAAATATGATTTTGTTGAGGAATATTGAATATTCCAACCCCAATTTTAAACTCCCTCTCATTATTCACCTGAAATATATTCATATTATTCAAGTATTCACTCTTGATTGAGGACTGAACCTCCAAAAATGTAGTATTCCTCAATTAAGAAAACTTATTTAAAATTTTAAAGAAAGAAAAATTGGGGGTATTCAATCATGGCGTGCCCCATCACCTCCACAACCCCAGTTCTCACATCACCATGAGAATAACATCTCCCAACCTCAGTTCTCATGCCAATTAACAGGCTGACCCTTTCCCCTCAAGCGCGAACCTTGGAAACCTTTAGCTGGAGAAGATGCTAACCAAGAGCTGCAGAACACAAGAACAGTGTCACAAGATACAAACACCTTTTCTATATATAAAAGCCATTGCCATTACTAGTGAGGGTATTGGCCTATTTTTTTATTAAAAATTGTTTGATTTTTAATAAAATCATTTCCACTCCTGCCAATTCCATTTTGCCATCTTATCATTTTAGAGCACCATGAAGCCCACTGAGGCCAATTCAGTGCATCTGCAAAGATGACCTTCCCCTTGTAAACTAGAGGACTTGGTGGTCACACTCACAACAGTTGCTTGGTTACTCTGGTGGCTGATCAGAACCCACCAGTGTGTAACCAGAGTCAACTTGGGCTCCCCAATCCTTACAAATCTGGGCCCCATCTGAGCTGTATGAGACCATATCCACCTCCTCCAGTACTGATAAGGAGGTCTGAGATGTGACCTGTGCATTTTGTGGTGGGCCCACTGGGTGGGGTCTGCCGCAAGTGGGGGTGCTCCAATTTTCTCCATTGGTGAGGGTATTTTGTGACTAGAGGCGTGGGTATCTCTGAATAAAGTTGGTTGAGGTGAGACTCAACGAGGTGGTGTCCACCAGACTTTGTACCTACTAGAAATAGTGATGGGTTTGAGGGCTTGCATTTGTTTTGTGCTAGTGATGAGAGTAGAGAATGGCGTGGGTCACTACCAGAAAAGGGGTCACAACTCCAAGGGGTATCATTGTACCATCAGCTGTGCATTTTGTTCGCTTTATGGAGGGCAATGGAGATGGCTTATCTACCAGCCCAATGAGTTGGTTGAAGGATTGCAGCTGCTGCAGCATGAGTACTCTTCCAGTCCACAGTGGGAGGTTAATTATTGACTGACAAGGTTTTTTTACATGACATGAAGCTGCTGTAAAAGTTGACCCAGGAAGTTGCAACATGAGTAATGGGGCCTTTCTTTATTGGGATCCACAAAAAAGATCTTAGGGCAGGATCTGACGACAATGACATGCAGTATAAGTTTATGTTGCAAGCAGCTATGGGTTTTGGGATGAATGGCGCTCTGGCAATGTAAGCTCATTAATTCAATAATAGTACAGTGGCATGCTGAATGCCACTGAGAGGATGGAGCCAAGAACCATTAGCCCTCAATGTAGGGAAAGCTTTTTTTGACTCCAGGTCAACTATTGTTGGTAAGTTTTGGGAAGGTCACCCTATTAGATCTTCTCGAGGTTCAACCTAGTTCTGGTGATGTGTTGGGATCTGTGTGGGATGATAATGTTGGTGGCCACAGCCATGTCTGCATCCACTAAGATTTTTATCCATAGATATGTAGTTGCCATTTACCACCTCTTAGATGGTATTGTCAACGTGGAAGGCCTTGGTTATCACCTTAAGTAGCTAAAGTAGCCTTGGGAGTATAACTCGATGGGATCATGGCCATAGTATATGTGGACCACATGTGCCAGAGTGGAGCGAGAAAGGGCACTTTGGGCCCTCATTCAGCCCATCTCTTCTTGACCTCCACCAAGAAAGTGGCTTCTTAGTTTGGTAGTGGGTGAATCAGGTGTTAGTCATTTCTGCCAGGCCCAGCGGCGCTCTTTTCATGTTTGTTCTTGGTCTGTGCAGACACCATGGGCACCGCATGGGGGAGCTGCAGGGGTAGTTACTGGGTTCCCTTAAGGTCTTGCCGTTGTCAGGGTCTTTGGCGCAGCAATGCTTGGACTGGCGTCATATTCAGAGGCACCAGGTTCACCTTGGATTTCCTGGGAACTGGCTTTTTGGTTCCCGCCATGGGCCCTTGGGCCATGATGTCAGGTAGAAAATTTCCATTTGACTCAAATAGGTCCAATAAAATGGGTTAAAATTCATCATTGAACCAATCAATAGGGTTAGCAGTCACCTGAGCAATTCGGTTTTCCTCATGGGAGGGTCTTATCACTTGGCTTGATTTTTTGTTTTATTTCAGAAATCATGCGTTTATCTTGGTATGCTCAATCCAGTTATATGACCTGATGTAAAAATTTGATTCCACTGGGCTTTTGGACATCAGTGTTGAAGAGATTTAAGGATGTGCGAATCATCTTACATTCATGGACAGTTAATGTGACTATGGTAATTTATGTAGCCAGAACTGATTGGGTGGTAAAACATTTAATTCTACATTTTTCACCTGTATGACCTTACTCAAAGCAGGGTCAAGAACGGTGGGTGCATTAGGTGAATTGTCAGAGTTTATTACACTTTTTTCAGTGTGTTGTTTGGTGACATTTGCATTAGCAGCTGCCTACTGGAGTGGGTGGTCATAGTGGATGCACATCTTGGCAACCAGGGGTTGCTATACAGTTCTAAATAGTTTTTAGGGGTATTCCACATGAGTTGATAGGATCTTTGGCGGGGTTTACTGCTATTTTCAATAATGTACGCTGCATTTATAAAGTATCTAAGTTTCTAGGGTAACATAATTTTCAAATGTGATCCATAAAAGAAAGAAAAGTTTAGAATCTCATCTGCCAATTTTTAATTAGCTAATTAGGCGGAATAAGGAGTATAAGACTTCAATATGGGCTGGAGAATAGAGGGTATATGGGATCCCACCAATAAAGTTCCTTAAATGGGGATTTCATGATAATTCTAGGATAGCTTACTTTATAAGTCATCAAGACTTCTGGAAGGTGTAACGGAGAACTCCTTCTAATGGTTTCTCTGAAAGGGTTGTTAACTGGGCTAAAGTTATAGCCCCTAATAGGTTAGAGCACCAAAAACAAAAACATGTGTCCGTTGGCTACTCTGGCATATTAGGAGGTACAGAACTTTCAAGAGATTCCTACACTATATAAAACAGCTGAGTCTTATCTATAAGAAGTGGCATCACGTTAGTGCTACAGTGTTTTTGCTCTGGGGTGCCCTTACTGATGTACATGGTGCCAGATTTCCCATTTTTATAAAGAATATGTTTTAAAAATGTAGAATATTAATTTCAGACTTTTATATTTTTTAGGAATTATTCTAGAAGATGAAGTTGCTCTAAGCACCTTCAATTGCTAGTTTATATGTTTTAATAAAGAAGAACTGTGGAATATTGCTTAGGGAAGATCCCGCAGAGTCTGTAGACAGCTTGGCCCTGGGGCCCAATAACAAGAATTTTAAACTTCAAAATTAGTGTCTGGACCTATTCTAGACCATCCAATGAGATTTTGGATATCTAAAAAACTTTTTGAATTAAATTTATTCAAATTAAATAGTAAAACATATACTTCACTCTTAACTTTTGAATCAAGGGTCAATATTACCAATTTTTGGAGTAATGTTGTTTACACAATTTGAAACTAACTTTTACTTATGATCAATTTTGAGTATCAAGGCCCTTGCAATCCTCCTGTTTAACCTTATTATTCCTTTAGGGGAAATTAAGGCAATGTGGTGGTCAGGCATAGCCTTGACCATCACATCATCCTTTTTAAAGCCCTATTCCTGTCAGTGGCAGCAGTGGCAGTGTTTGTATGCTTGGACCCTGTAGAATTCTCTTGAGGTTCATGAACAGCTGACTTGATGGCCATTGCCAAAGTAGATGGTGTCACTTTGAAGCCATTTGGACTGGTGCGTCTTTCTTAGCCTGAAGATGGAGCTGGGTAAAATCTTGGCATATGATCCAGAACTTCTTGACATATCCAGAAAGCCAACGTGGGCTTCTGTCTGGTTAAAATGGTGTGACAGGTAAGATAGAGGCTGCAGGAATGGCAGGTGAAGCGCGGTGTACTGGAGTTGGCACCCTTGACCTTGGGTGTTTACGTTGGGTGATTTTGAGAGTAGGCAAGTCAGTGAGTTCAGTGTTGGGTGAACCTGGACAGACCAACCTGACTGAAATTGGCGGCGTTTCTTAAAGTGAATTTGTGGACAACGATATTCATCCAGGGGAGGTGTTGACAACCATATCCATAACAGATACAGGAGGATGGCCGTAAGGAAAAAGTAACAGGCTCAGATGGAGACCTGTTTTTCATAATGAAACTAAATTGTTATCCACGGAATGAGGGAATTTCAAATAAATTTCATCTTCTTTGAAAAGCGGAAATATGACGCCCTGGTTGTCAGGAAGAAAACCCCAGAGCAAAAACAGTGATGCATTAATGTGCTGCCGATCCTTAGGGATGAGAACCAGCTGCTTATTATTCAGTATAGAAATCTCTTTGACAGTACTATACCTCCTAAGATGCCTGAGTAATTAAAGGACATGTAATTTCATTTTTTGGTGGCCTCTTGTATGAGGCTACGATTTTTTTAATTTAAACTTTTCAAAGCAACCATTAAAAGGCGTTTCCCATTACAGAAGGTATTTATTCTGATGGGGTGGATCAGTATGTACCATTTTATAAAGTATAGAGATAAGCATACCATTTACTCGCTCTACTGTCTAATTAGTATAAGGATGATATGAGGCAAAGATAGCCTGATAAGTTCCTATCAAAGAATTGAGTTTGATCATTACTGAGATATTAAAATCTTACTATTATCAGATAGAAGGACTTAGGGCCAGCATGCCGTGTGAAGACTTGTCTGATTTTGGAAGAAGGCATTAGATTTAGCTGTTGAAGAGACTACTGATGTGGCTTCTGCCCATATTTTGTGAAGTAATATATATTATATGATGGTTTAGCGATGTCTATACATCACACTTAGTAAGGAACCAATTTCAATGACACTGACTTTGGCGGATGGCAAAGTTGGTCCTACAACTTGATGTTGATAAATTGGATTGGACAGGTCATGGTTTTCAAAGATGAAGCAATATTTATATCATAAATGAATTCAGTCATGCCTTCTTAATGACATCAGTATTTCTGCCACTGGTAGGATTTCCTTAAAGTGCCATATCCTGTAATAGCATATGCTTCCATGATGGTTATAGGGCTTCCATTTTTGTAGCTCAATGAGGCTGTGCCTAAGAAGCCCAAACAGCCAATACTTGTTTTGAGTCTAAGACTTCCACAATTATTTTATTTATTTTAAGGGTGGCCAAGTTCTTGCTTAAGTCCCAGAAGCTTAAATATTTTTTTTATAGTAAGAGGCAAAGGGACTTAAAGAAGTCAAGTTACCAAAAAGAAAATTTAAATAACAAGCTTGACTTTAATAAAGAATGATTTTTGAGTATCCATATGTTGTTATAAGCAATAATTCCCAGAAGGTAAAGAAACTGAAAATATTGAGGAGAAACTATCTGAATGAGAGGCCTTTGATTAAGTAGCTCATTAAAATTTACAAATGCCTTTGTAGCATAATTTTTTATAAACTGAAAATGCATTTTAAATGACCCATTCAGATAAGACTTGATGTCATCTAATCCAATTATCAGGAAGATTACAGATTTGTTCCCTTTTGAACTTATGACTAAATATACCGCCTCATAAACCATTATTTTGAAAGTCACTCACTTCAGAGTATTCATTACTTTGGCCAGTTAGGACTCCACTCACAGAATTTTGGACTTAAGTTAGTCCAGAGTAGATTTTCTGATAGCAAATTGGGCCTTACCATTTTATATATATCAATATAGTAAATTGAGGGATTTCTATAGCAGCTTTTTCAGGGCTTGGTATTGATTCTCTCAAAGGTTTTATTTGTTTGGTATTATTCTTATCATGCTTAATACTACATTTATCTTATAATAAAACTCTCTTTCCTCTTGGCGTAACTTTCTGAGCATTTTTAAGGTTGATAAAAAGTAAAACTTAATCACCTGCTGTAGTTTCGCTCCAATGTCATTGAATTCCCGCTGGCTGCCCCAGTGTGGGGCAGCAGTGAAACCCCCATTCAATTTTCCATCCAACAGGAAAACGCGCTCAGACTGGTTTTCCCAGTCACACCAAACCCCTGGGATGATTTGTTCCTCCCAAGGATCTCAACGCCCACCTCACTTGAACCCAAGTGGTGCCCTGCTACCCCCTGGTGCTCCCCCAGAGCAACATGTTATTCGGACTTAGGGTCAAATATGGGAAACTATTCCATACAATGACCAAGCCATTATCAAAATGGCTCAGGAAGTGATGACACCAGCCTATTTTATTGACTTTTGCCCCTATAAGAGGTATAATGATCTCAGCTTCACCTGAGAAGCTGATGCTGCCACTGTGGCAACGGTGCCCCTGGTCTTCTAGGGTACACCTCTACCAACAACTTATACCTGGCTCCCAATGGACACCACTTTGGTGGTTCAGTTTGCTGGGTTGCCTACCCACCTCCACCCTGAGGTGCTCCATCAGGAGCTGATGGACGGTTTGGCAGCCTATGGCTCCAACCCCATCAGACAATTTGTGGTCCCAAATGGGGCACATGACTCGCCAGGCCTTGGGCTTATTCCACAATCAGCCCTGAAATGAATAAAACTGCCCCATCAATTCCCCCTTTCACTGCTATCCCATCTGCCCCCAACTATCCATTTTGGGCCCACGTTGAGGGCGGAAGGACGATTTTTCTGTCCTGTTTTGAGTTAGACCACTCAAAACACAAGTGACCATATCTAGCAGCTTCCAACAGCGCTGATAGTTTGTCCGACAGCCACTAATCTGCCACCCACCCCACGCCAATTCTGGCATGGGGTATGATCCTACCTCCCCTCCCCCAGAGCCTGTTGCTGCAGCTGCACCTGCAGCCACCAATCAGCCTCCACATTGCCCCAGTGCCACGCATGAATCTTCTAATCAAGCACAGGATTGGACCCCAGTTTGATCTCATGCAACATCCAACATATCAACCAATTCTCAACCATATACCGATTCCCAATTCAATTCAACCAGAACCAACGGGAGTTTTTGGATGAAATTGATAAATCAGATAATATCAATGAAGAACCATCGCTGCAAGTCGACCAGTTCTGCAATGAAAAATGGGATGCAGAATTCTCCCCCTCATTTATATGCCCCAAAGCCAAACACTGAACCATTCCACAGCAAACACCAGCTTGCAGTAGAAGCAGCCGCCACACCAGATTGCCATCCCCTCCGCAAAGTGGCTGCTAAATCAGTGGCAGCTCTCACAGGAGGAATTCTACCTCCTGTTATCCCTGAAAATCTTACTCCAAAAAGTAAGATTAACTAAAACAACTTCACAAAAACATCACTGACTCTATCCAAAACGTGGTAACTGTAGCACGGAACCCAAAAGCTAAGTTTATTTGAACCAACATTACAACGTTTGTTAGATTACCAGATGCCCGCATTAAAGCTAAGAAGCTTTAGCTGAATATATTACTGCCATTTTTATGGTTGGCAACTACTCAGAAGTATCAATCATCAGCGATATTGAACCACATAATCCAATGCCCCAACGCCCTTATTTATTGCCTTGACATGCACCCTACTCTGTGAAGAGATAGCTGCTGCCAAAGATGAGCCCCCTGATCCCCCCTCCCCTTCCGCCATGGAGGGATAAGCGGTTTCCGCTACACAAGGTTGGTTGTTTTGTTTGGTGTGATTCATTCAATCGCTCATTCGGGCGTTTTGTTTGAATCAATTAGTTACATTAATATTTTAGTTTAAGCTTTTATTTTGGTAATGTTCATCCCTGGTTGGCTTACCTCAGTTAAATAAATCATTCTTGATTATCAGGTATCTGATAATGGTAGAAGTACTGGCTGAGTAACATACATAGGGTTACAAGGTTGTTACAATATTTTTTATATTAATCCTCCTTGATCCTGGTCTATTCAACCATCTATCTCAGTCACTCTTGAACTTGGGGACTATTGAACTTAAATCTCTAGTCATCCAATAATATTGTGAATCCAGTCTTCTTCAGAAACATACAATGGTAGTATAAGAAAATGGAAAAATCTATCAGCTTTCTGATGTATAGCTCCTGTGCAATTAGAATTAAAAAATTATAATTCTGTAGTTCAAGGCCATCAAGCTTGTCTTTCAAGGGATCCCTCTGCTGTTGCAACCATCTTATCATGGCACGCTTTTTTTAAATAGTAAGATGCTATTCATATATAGAAAAGTGCGAAATGCTTGGTTGATAGTAGGCCAGAAAAATATGTTAAGTAGCTCTGTAATTTCTCACTGCATTTGTTAGGATATTGCTGAAGTAAACATTAAATAATCAACTTGTTTAAAAAGTTGTAAAAATGTAGCTCCAACTGCAACATTGCTGGTGTCTGCAAACAGTAAAAAGGACTTATTAAACTTGGGGTGAACTAATATGAGGCTGTCATAAGAGTAATCCTCAAGGAATCAGAGAACTGTTGTTGTGATTATTCCCAGTAAAATGAATCTTCTTGTTAAAAAGATAAATCACCAATTTGGAAAATTTAGTGTTGTGATTTGGTCTGACCAACAATAAGAGCACAACTATACTTTTAATTAATTTATTTATAGAATATTTATATTATGGGATTGATTAACTTGTCCGCTATATTGATGTCAATTTGTAGACTAAAATTTACTTTTATAGAACTGCCTCGCCAAAAGTGTTACTTATGTGTATTAGGACCATGAGAAAATATAGCATAGCGAGGTGGTTCCTGCATCCCTTCTGGGTCAGTTTTTGATTGAAACAGGTTCAAATCAGCACAGGCTAAAAAATTTGGCGTGGTATATTTGGTCCAAGGTCGACCTGCCTCGTTGTTTTTAGTATTAGGGACCATCAACAATTGTGTCATCAGATATTTGATCCCTTGCCACCCCAGAGGTGCTAAACCCAAATAAATTTTATATTGATTAACATAAACACATCAGCTGTGAGCAATTTATTATCTTATTTTATTGTTAATACTACCTTACCTTGGCGCCACTAAGAATTGTTTCAATAGGTTTTATTCTTAGTTAACTGTCCATATTTTCTGTTATATAATAAATTTTGTATGTTTTTAACATTCCAAGGCCTAGGCATTTGCTTCCTTATTTATGAAGTTTATGTAACTATCTAAAGATCCTTGGATGCTTAGTATTAACAAGTTGCACCTATGAGAACACTAAAGGTTCAAGGAGCATATATGGGAAGGTTATTGTTTGGAAAGAAAAACTTGTTCTGACCAAAGCTTTAAAAGCCTACTATGACCAAAGCACCAGAATTGCGAGCCCAATGGCCACTATCAGTATTTTATTATAAAGTGTTCTTTTATTTATAGTTTAATAAAAATATGGTTATTGTCATGGACTGGAAAAACCCCATTTATGACGCTATATAATAAAATATTCTTTTGGTGCACTGACAAGCAACCAAAATGGCAAATAAGTTGGGAGAGGTACTCACGGCACCTAACAAGCCTAATAATCACCTATTACTGGTATGTTATGCAAAGTCCTCTGGGGGAGTTGGACTGACCCAACCCACTCAAAATCTTCCCAACTGGATAAAAGACCAACTGGTAAGTGAGGTATGCCAACACCAAAACAACCTTTATTTTTATTTTCAGACATAAAAAGGCCCTGCCATCCATAGCTTGTCCGAGGAGCCACCATCAATGCTCCCCAAGTAGGGAATGCTAGGGGAAATAGAATTCTGAAGTGAACTTTGGAATGGGAAGGCGCGCCTTATAAAGGCCGCCCCTCAGGGCCTCACCTGAGTCATTGATTAGGCTCACACAAGCCTAATCTACAACTTGGGCGAGGCACAACCCAGCACCTAAAATGACCAAACCAAAAATATTTTAAAATCGATCTGACTCAGATTCAGAAAATCCAAATCTGAGTCAGAATGCAACAATTGATACAAACTTGATTGTTACAGTTATGATATGTAAAGTTTTCAAGTGTGTGATTCTTAAGTTCACAGTCTTCTTAATTTGCCTTGTTTTTTTAATGCAAATTGACCTGTGTACATAAAATATGTTTCTGCAGCACTGATATTATAATTGTGGTGCCCTATATATAATAACATTCCTTTAATCTAGACTAACGTTAAGTTAATGAATACATTATAAATATTTTGCCACTTATTTAGCACGACCTATAGAAGCTGATATGACTGAAACCAAGGTCCTGCAAAGCTATATTCAACCTTTATGTCAACTGCATGATGAGATGAATGGCCACCTTGGACAACTCTAAGACATCTTGTTGTATTTAGATTTCCATGTCTTTATATAATGTATTGATGACTACCAATGCCTTAGCAGCATTGATCAATTATTAAATAAAGTTGTTCAGTCCATCACTAATCATGATAAGGAGATTGACTCTCTGCGTATACTAGTTTCTTCCCAAGTGCAGGAAAAAAAATTAAGGGTTCTCCTTTTCAATTTAATCTTAGAACTTAAGAGAAAGGTAAACAAATGTTCATGGTGGAGCGCTGACAATTTATAGTATGTTTAGTCAAAACCCTAGGAGTTTATGGATGGCTGCATTAGAATAAGACAAAGTCATGTATTGAAAAAACACAGATACATGGGTTTTAATAAATATGATTAAATGTTGGCATCTGATGCTAACAGCAATGAGGCGCTGTTTGGATCCACTTGCCTAAAATTTTAACAGATATCCAGTTCACTGGATTTTTAGTTTACTGCTCTTCTTGTGCTCTCAGCTATAAATTTACTTTTTACCATACATTATCTGCCAATTCTTGCTATACATGCAACCTCTGATCTTCCTACGCATGTTTAACTCAGGTCACACTGGCAGACCAAAGTTAGCTTGTGTCTTCTCCGCCTTTAAACAAACGAGAGATTCAATTGAAATTATTGTAGCCTTAAAGCCATATGAGAATGCATATCAGTTCCTGGATAATCCAATCAACAAACCCAAGTTTAACAAAAAGGAAAATATAAACAACAAAAATGACCTGTCTTTAATAAGCATGGAGATTGCCCTCAAATTGCTAAGCTGGCAACCATAATAGATTACTCAGACTTTAAAGTCAAAAGTATTACTTAACTAAGTGCAGTTGTTATGCCTTACCACAACGCCACAGATATCATTGTACAGGAGTTTAGAAGAGCAGAACAAATGACTAAACAAAAATAACTTTTCTTAATTTCTCATTAACAAAGATGTGTCCATCGCAGCTTTTGCAAAAAAGTTTTATTGAGCCTCAGGCTTTCTCTAGAGCAAAGGTATAAATAAGTTTGATACTTAAATTTCCCTTAACCTCGCACGTGAGCTATACAAGAAGCTATACTGAATATAGTTAATGGTGCTCAACAAAGAACTTAATATTGTGCAGATAGTTGATAGTCTTTGGAAAAACTCCGTCACTTTTGAGGAGCCTGAGCCAGGTCAATCAGAGCCTTATAATAAAGCCAATAGGCCCATCTCGTCTTTCCATAACTTGATCCAGCTCTATAGGCCTAGCTTTGATAAATTAGATATTAATTATATAACTTGTTGCATAATCAACCAGTTAGGGCATTATGCAAGTCACTACACTATTATTGTTTCTGAGTCCAGTGGAAACTCTGTGTACCACGATACTCATGAGAACTTGGAAATAAGACAATGCGGAATAAAAAAGGATATTATAATTCTAGTGAATCTTATATAATCCTAAAGTATATCAAAAGCAACTTTTTTAACAATGAATTATTATCAACCGGAGAACTGTGTCGCTTCACCGCCTATTTTACCCAGTAATCACTTATGAAGAGGTAGCTGTTACCACTCCATCAAAGACAGAAAGCAAATGAATATTTACAGATAAGCTAGAAGTGAAGCATGACAATCAAAAACTGTAACGACATGAGCTTCTCTTCACCTCTGGTAATGTCCTAAGATTAGATGGGTTCCACGCGGCCATAACTACCAGGGATTTACATGATTAGGCCTGCTACTATGTGATGACCTACTAACTTATTTAAATAAATATGACACACTGGATGTTAACTTAATTAATATGGATGATGCCTATTTTCATTAACGCTGTCATGGTTAATGACATATTTGTGGGAGTGGATCACAAGGATAATGAGGAGATGGGACAGGCAAGAGGAGTCAAGTCAGACGCCCACTGGGACCTTAAATACATCGTGGATAAACGCTGGGTAAGGCTAAGCAGGCTCATGTTAATAAATAGGAATCATGTGATAGGTTCCCAGACATTATACTTGGCAAAAAAAAATTTATTTATAATATAAATGATGATGGCTCACTATAGTTAATATCTGAACGCGGATTGTACTTTTTTACAAAATTGCTATTACAAATAATGGTAGTGTTCAGTTGGTATCAAAGTCTTGAGTTTGTACATACTTGAGATATAAAACTACCATTAGTGGGTCCTTGTTCTATTGGTCATAGTCATTTCAATCCAAAAACCAATTGATGCCCATACTTCCATTCTTTACTTTTATCCTGACCAATCTCTCTGTTGGTCGTCTTCCTTACAATAAAGGTCTTTTGTTATATATAGATATTTATCTGACTTATGTTCCCTTTACTAGTCTATCAGTATACCTACTTATGGCAGTATACCTGGTTTATTTTATAAGCTCAGAAGGTACAAAAATCATTTTGGGTGCACGCACACTGCTTTTATTAGTAGACTTTTCTTTAAGAGTAAGACACTCTTCTCACATAGACCAGTCATTCTATTTTACTTGTTAATTTATTTTGTGTAGGATTTTCTCATAGTGGCAATGGAATTCATTGGCTGTGCACTATGGTTCCAATGCTTCTAACCATGACATTATTCCTATTTTGGCAGTGGCCTGCTTGGTGTTTTTTTTTACTTCCCGCAGTATGACTCTCACCCTTCCTGCGAGTGCATGGTAGTTTTTGACTGTTTGAGGCCCTACTACTTGGTCTTATAATATTTCTAAAGCTTTTTTTCAAGATTAAATAAAAAAGCGTTGCTCACCTTCTATTGGCGTTAAGTTGCTTCATCAGCTTTTACACCGGGATTTTGACTGGGTATTTAAAGTTCTGGAAGTTATATCTATGGTTGCTAAGAAGATAGAAGGTTTAAAGCGCCCCTGGAAGTAGAGCGACCCATGTTCTATGCCTTCCAAATCTAATATGTGTCATTTTCATTTAGTGAATTTGAACATCTTTAGGACCTTAATTAGATATATTTTTTGGGTTTTGTACCTACTGTATCCTGAACATATCAAAGCATCATTATTTATAAAAGCTGTAAACAGCTGGCCAGTGGACATTTGAAGGTGTCAGGCTCCACTTACCTCATACTATTCTGTGTTGTTCTTTTTTTATAAATTTCTCACTCCAACTGAAGGGGTCCATTGATTTGGCTGTATGCATTTCACCAACAATGACCCCTATAGATACTGTCTTTGGAAACACCAATCTTCTTTTGCAATTAATGACTTCTTTTGCTTTATTACCTTCCTATTTTAGGAGAACGTGAGAGTTGGCAGGGCCTGAGCCCAATATATTAATTAAATATATCAAATATCTAGCAGCAAAAGTTTCACTAGCGTCCACCCCTATAAATAGTGCTCCTGAATAGCTCAATTTACTTTTGTAATTGGTGACTTTTGCTTCTTTCTCAATTCTTTTTGTGAGAATGCAAGGGTAAGAAGGGTCTTGAGGCCAATATCAAGGTAACCGTTTCATATTTCTCCGCAAAGGTTTCAATGGTGGCCTCCCTAAAGTAACTGCTTTGGAAGGCCCAATTCTCTGATAAAAATGGCGGCACCTTCTAGTGACATGCTTTGGTTCTTGGGGAAACATGTGTGATGGCAGGGGTCTAGCCCCAATGCTATTAATGAAACTAAATCTATTAAATGAAACATTTCATATTTACATTCCCCAGATGAGGTGAAACAACAGCGGATGTGAGATAATTCCATATTGGTGATGGATAATAAGGAGCAGTTGAATATCATGTCAGTATGGTGCTTCTGTAACCTGAAAATGCCTTTTTAATGGAAACATTTTAAATAAAAATGAGCCATTTTTACTCTCTTGTTGAAGGAGTTCTTAAGCAATTGCATTATACTATATCACCTCTGAAAATCCTCGGCTGACCGTTGACAGGACTTGCCACACTCAGAAGGTGGAAAAATTCTATTAAAAGATTATGGCGACAGGTGTACCTTTACAGAAGTAGATGCTGGGTATATCTCATCAGTCATCATAGTGACAAATATACCACTCCTTTTTTTTACAGGAAGACATATACTGGATACATTATTATGCCTGAAGTTGTTCCATTTTGGGGTTAGCAGTATTATCTGCATTAAATAATAAATGTTCTGGATATAACTTTCTTTCAGCTACTCTTTCTTCACTTTAGGGAAGTTTAAAGCAACAATCTTAGTGGATACTGGGGCCCCAGAGAATTTCATTGACCTGGACCTAACTGACTATCTTTAGTTACGCTACTAACTGATGCTATAGTTAAGGCAAAGGCCTCCCAGTGTATTTACCTTGAAGTTTCAGGGTCTGATTATTTAACAAGTTAGTATGTTTTACCTGGCTGACCACTTCTTGAAATTAAAAAACTGGTGTACCCAATTATTTTGGGAGTATATTACAGCGAAAATTTTATTTTAAAACCAATTTGAAGGCCAATACCTAAGCTTTGTCTTAGGGAATAGTCATGTATTAATAATTCCCATGTCAGACAGTAGCACTCTGAGCAACTTGACAGAGTGTCCCAATGTACATAAGCTTAGCCTTGCGTCTCTGCTGAGGCCCACTCCCAAAACACCTCTACCCCCTGTTTGGAGGGCTGGAGTCTTCATTTGATGCAGCTTCAGCAAAAGCCTTACTGGATCACTCAGAGTTTAATTGTAGTTTTAAGCTCACAGTTAACCTGGCCACATCATCTCCCCAATTTACCCTTTGACTCTGCGGGAAAAGGCAGCATTAGATGTTTGGGTTATGGAGCAACTTGCCAAGGGAGCCATTTTTTAGTGTACCTATCCAGTATGATCGCCATCTCTCTTTGTGGAAAAAGAGTATGGTACACTACAGCTTTGCAGAGATTATGGTAACTTAAATAATCTTCCATACCCAATATACATCCCATTCCTATGGAGACAAAAATTTCCTACTATGTGGAAAAGGCCAAAGTCTTCTCAAAGCTTTATTGCTTAAACGCTCTTAACCAGATTTACATCAAAAAGGGGAAGGAATGGCTCACTGAATTCCATAACCAGGACAATTTTTTCAAATTTTGGGTCATGCTTTTTAGGATCAAGAATGCGCCTGCAATTTTGCAACACTTTATTAATATGGCCTTAGGTGAGTTGTTAGGTGTATGCGCTGTGACCTAGATGGATAAAATTCTGGTGTTCTTTCCCAAACAAGCTTTCATGAGATTTACTTGCGGCAGGTAGTGGAGCATTTAAGAGCAGCAAACTTTGCACTGAAGATAAGAAAGTGTGAGTTTTTAAGTCTCAAATCACCTTTTGGACACCATCGTTTTCATAAAGGACATATGACCATTCCAATCAAGGAAAAAGCTATCCAGGATTGTCCCACGACCACCTGAGTGAGATAAGTAAGGAGCATTTTGAGAACTTCCACTTCTTATAAGAAGTTCCCACCAAATCTTTCATAGACAAAGGTACCCTTGTATAAAGCCAGCAGGGAAAAAACGTTTCAGTGGTCATCTATACTGTAGGATACTTTTTAGGATGTGAAGTGCACTTTAATTTTCACGTCAGTTCTTATCACGTGAATCTCAGTATGGAGTCTATAGTGGCTAGCTTTGCCTCCAGTTTTGCTATTGCTGCGTATCTGTTATATATGGCAAAGATGGAGTTGAGCATTATGCGGAATAAATTTCTCATAAAATGCCCTTGCCTGAATTGATTTACGCTGTTTATAACAAAGAGCTTTTAGAGGTATTGGAAGCACTGGCCTATTAACGCCATCATCTTCGTGGTTCTTACAAGCCATTCCACATATGTACTGACCATTGAGCTCTGCTGTACTACCAAGCTCCTCATGTTCTGACCCTCAACAAACTCACTGGCATGAGACCATTGCCCATTTTGTGTTCTATTATGAAAACACGAAAGGAATGGAGAATGGGTTAACTGATGCTTTGAGCTATAAACCTGCATTAGCTCCTGACCTCAAGGAAGTGGAGGTGCATAGCTTCACCTGTTGATTCCCTCAGGGGAAGATTGTATATTTGAGATCCTCCATCCCTGCATGCATTCCGGTGCTTGCTTTCCTGGAGAATCTAAAAGCGCATGATATGCTCATGAAGATCGTTCTCTCAGTCAATATCACCCAAAGTATACTTAATACTCGTCAAATACACTTTAAATCAGGAAGATATAATGCAGGGGTCCATTCAAAGGATGATATGGTATGGTTCAAGATGCTTTTGGGTCCCCGCAGGACCACGTCACCTTGAGATAATCAAGAAACAGAATGATGGGATAACTGTAGGGCACCCCGAGAAAGAAAAAACACTGGAGCTTATCAGCTGTATATATAAATGGAAGGGAACTTCTTCTCAGATTTTAAGGCATACCAAGGAGTGCCTTGTTTGCAACAGGATGAAAATAAATTATCAGCCTCTCGCAGGGTAGTTGGTATCAGTCCATAAAGTAGAGGGACCTTGGATTTCGCACTTAGATTGGATTATTGTGAAACTACCCCTCTATGATGGATATGATGCTATTATGGTAATGGTGAACCGGTTTACCAAGTTGCAAATTTTATTACATGTCACACAACAATAACGGCGGATCAGATGACCAAGTTGTTTGTTTCCTACATTTTCACAACCAGTGGGGTGCCTCAGGAGATCATTAGTGACCGCAGACCACATTTAACATCTGTATTATGAGAGGAGTTGTGAAAGACTCTTTAAATTTTATCGTGACACTCCACTTCCTTCAATCCTCAATCTGATGAGCAGATGGAATGAGCGAACCAATATTTGGAACACATTCTGCGGTGCTACATGGCAGCTGACCACTCAGGATGAACCCACTTCTTCTTTGGCACAGTTTAGTTATAACAACGTCCTTTACTACTCAATTGGTTGCTCTCCATTTTTTACTATTTTTTGGTTACAATCCTTCCTTTGACAAGGAGACTTACTGTAGGTCCAAGGTGGAAGCAGTGATGGACTTTTCCAAGTTCATCAAGAAAAATATACAGGGAGTTAAGACCAATATGGACGCGGCTATGAATACTACAAGGAGAATTCATATGGTAAAATTAGGGTAGGCCCAGAGTATAAGGAGTATTTCAGGATTTAAGACAATCAGGAAGCCAAAATCCCTACTCTCAAATTGAGATTTTGTAAGTCAACTCTTGAGTCAGCACAAATGAAACCTGTCCCTGAAGACAATGATTAAAGTTTCAATCAGGAAAACTTTTCTTTCTCGTTGCAAACACTTTTGCAACCTATTCAATTCAAGACTGAATCTAGGTTGATAATCTCACAGAGGAGATTAGTCTGCGCCCATGTCAGGGAGCAGTTGGGCAAGCAAGGTAAGAGGAGCAGGTGGAAGGCCGCGGCTTCAACGTTTGAAAACGCCCCAGAGAATCCGGTGGAATAGACAAAAATCTTAAAAAACTGGCGGTCACAATTTCCCCAGAGATACTCGCATGGCAATCACGATGCAACCAGTACATCAACCGCCACACTCCCAACCACTTTTGTCGGTGGAATTTGGAGTCTGCATGTATCTGGACATCCAAAAAACGGCCTTATGGGAAAAATTTTGTGAAGATGTACACTGTGACGCACTGCTCCTTCCAATGAGCCACGAATGAGTTGGGCAACAGGATCCATGTTAAAGACCATAGGGCTGACAGGGCTCCTGATACTACTCTCCTGGTGCGCGCACTACAAGAATGGACAAGCACCTCCTGGAAGACAGTTGCAAGTATACTTAACCCCAGCAACATGCCTTGACTCCAAGACAAGGTATAAAGGGAGGCAATAGCCCTCCCAAGCTCACTCTCAAAATCCAATTTTTGTTGATTTAAGCCAAACATGGCTGCAGTTAGGCAATATCTTTAAAATAAACCCAAATTATAAATATATGAATTTTAGGTTCTTTTATTTAATATTTAGCAAAGTTGATAGAAAACAGAACTGAGGAGCCTCCAGCTCCCAGTTCCTTCCCTATATACACATGTTAAAAGCTAAAATAAAATATAATATAAGCTTATGGTGCCAGCTTGAATGATGTTTCAGTGTAAACTTTACAGCAGGATCGCGGAATCTTTACTCAATGGTTTCATGCCAGTTCCAATCCTCAACGGTTCCGCGCCAGTTCCATTTCAAATCCCAATCAAACCACGAAACTCCCAAGCACCCGTTTCATTCCATTCTTGATTCAAATCCAAATCAAATCTTGAAACTACCCATTTTACTTGTTTTCTGTTTTGTTCCGACTTGGACGCCCATCTTGCTCCTTGGCCTACTCCAAGCTCCGGCCCCTTAGGCGTCCTTGCCAGAATTAACGCCCCCTCCTCCTCCATACATACAGACACAGCCTGCCCTGTCTTACCAAAGATCAGGGCAATGTGATGCTGAGGATAGACCTCAACCGTCACATCACTCCCCTAGATAGGAAGAACTCTTGGATTTTCTCAGGACATCAGGCACAATCCCTAGCTGACTGCCATGTGGACTCCTCAATAGGATGACCCACCCAACATACCAAGAATGAACGACGTCCTTGCACCACTTTGGTGTCAAGAATCTCCTCAACTTCATACTCTTTGGCTCCTCCTCCAGCTGGAAATAAAGGAGAAACCCTTTCAGGTGGCTGGCCAAAGAATGGCTTGAGCTGCGATACATGCAACACCGGATGGGCTCTTGACCCTTCTGGGAGCTTCAGCTCAAATGCCACCTCATTCACCGCCCTCACTACCTGATATGGGCCCAACGCCACCGGCCCCAATTCATGGCTCCTTACAGGCAAGGCATAGTTCCGAGCATTCACCAAGACCCAATCACCTCTCTTGAAAGCTCTACCTTCAGATCTATGCCAGTCCACCTTACTCTTCTGAGCTGCGACCGCCACCACTAAATTCTTCTTCAGGAGCTCCAGGGTGTCCCAGGTATCTCGCGACAGCTCATCTGCTGCTGGATTCCGACCTTGCTCCCTGGGCCCCATACCCCCTGGATGTTGGCCGTGATTTGCGAAAAATGGGGTCATACCCGTGGATAAATGCTTATGATTGTTATAAGCAAATTGAGCCAGCTTCACCCAATATACCCAGTCATCCTGCCGCCCTGAGACATAGCACCTCAAATATTACTCCAATATCTGATTTACTCTCTCAGTTTGGTCGTCTGAATGAGGATGGTATGCTGACAAATGGCAAGCATTGATCTTTAGATTCCCCAACATGTAAAGCCAGAATTTAGATGTAAATTGTGGACCACGATCTGACACAATCTCTTCAGGCACCTTATGTCTGGAGAAAACCTCATTACAAAAATCTGTCCTGCCACCTTTGCAGAAATGGTTGACCAACAAGGGAAAAACTCTGCATATTTAGTCAGGCGATCCACCACCACCATCAAGGCATCCATCCCCTGTGACTTGGGCAGTCCTGTGATGAAATTACACTCACTGAGGACCATGGCCTAGAAGGAACTTGAAGCGGCTTAAATTCCCCCCTGGTGCCACCCGTTGGGCCTTTGCCCTGGTGCAAACCACACAACGCGAAACATACTTCTGCACCACCGCACCCACACCTCTCCACGAATAATGACGGCAAACAAGATCTAACATCTTCTCTTGACCGGGATGACCTGCCAGAGGATGGTCGTGATTAGCTGCCATTACCTCTTGTTGCAGACTCTTCACAGGGACCCAAATCCTTCCCTCATGGCGTATGATACCACCCTGAACTGAGAATCCCGCATGCCCCCTGCTTGCCTCACCTTCTCCTGTCTCTTCTCTTATCCGTTGGCCCAGCTCACATCTTTGCTGTGCAGTCCGGATTCTTCCTGCCATTCCTTCTCTCCAGCCCTGGATCATTGCAAACAGGTTCTGTGGCAACATCGTGGCTGTATTGAACTTCCTCAACTCCTCATCGGAAAACACCAGTCCAGAATCACAGCTCAATAAATCTGGCAAGATATTTTGTTTTCCTGGCTTGTATTCAATCCGCAGGTCATATTGAACCAACTCTAAGTGCTACTGGGCCTGCCTCTGGTTCATCAGGCGTGGGGACTTATAGTATTCTATGGCTCAATGGTCCGTTCAAATGACAACTGGGTGCCTGGCATACAATAGGTGGTGTTGCCACTCCCCTAAAGCTGCAACTATTGCCAAAAGTTCCTTATCGTAAACTGGATAGTTGGTTTCAGCTGGTGCCATCTTCCGACTGAAATAACAGACAGGATGTTCAACCCCATCCTTACCCTCCTGCAACAACATGGCTCCAAGTTCAAAATTTGACGTGTCAGTCTCTACCACGAATGGTTTGTTTGGGTCAGGGTGATCCAGAACTGGGGCTGTCAGCAGACTCGTCTTAACTTGCTGAAATGCCCTCTCCTCAGCCTCCCTTAAATGAATGGCACGTTTCCCGTCAGTCTTGTCAATGGCACAGCCCATTGGGCCAGATCCCTAGAAAACCTCCGCACGAAATTCACCACCCCCAAAAAGCTTCGCACTTCAGTCCTATTCCCAGGAGCCTTCCATTCCCGCACCGCCCGCAACTTATCAGGACAGATCGCTATCCCTTCTTGGAGGACCACGTTCCCTAGGAAGGACGCCGATTCTTTATTGAACTCGCACTTGGACGGCTTCAACTTCAAGCCCGCGTTCCTAACCACCTCCAACACACTTCTCACATCCCTCACATGGTCCTGTGCCGATCTGGAAATCACCAGGATGTCATCCATATAAGCAACACAACACCTACCCACTAAGTCCCCCAATACATGATCAATCATGCGCTGGAAAACTGCAGGGGCATTGCGTAGCCCAAATGGCATAACCCTGTACTCGAAGTTTACCAGATGACATTTGAATGCCGTATACCACTGGTGCTCAGGGCGAACAGAAATTTGATTGAAAGCGTCCACTAAATCCAATTTGGTGAACACCCCACACCCGTAGATCATGGGCAGAATGTTCTCCATGAGTGGCATTGGATAGGGATCAGGTTCCGTCACCTCATTAAGGCGTCGGAAATCAACACAAGGACGTAACTTCCCCCTGACTTGGGAACCAACAGGACTGGAGAAACCACCGGCGACTTGGAAGGCACAATCAAACCCATATCCAGCACCTTATGGACATAATCCTCCAATGCCACTCGGGCCCGTGGATTCAACGGATAGACTGGACAACCCTTTGGTAACTCAGAGCCTTCCTTGAACTGGAATCCAAATGCAAAATCCCCTGTAGGCGAAAAAGGCGCATCACCTTTAGGCTCAAACACCTCCGCAAAATCCTGATACTCCCTCAGCAATCCTTCCACTGGCACACTTGAGGTGATTCCACCCATGTGCTTCACCAACGAACCTTGGAACTGAAACGTCCATTCACACGTCCCCTGACCTCTAGGCGACAACAGAACCCTCTCTCTCTTCATATCAAACTTTGGGCAGAAATGGTGCCACCATCTCATCCCCAGCACCACCGAATGTGGCAGGTGAGCTATGGCGTGAAATTCCTCCCTGAATACCTCTGGGCCTTGCCTCAACAAGACCTTGGCCTGCACTCGCCATACCACCGTTTTTTTGGAGGCGCCTGCCAACGTCACCCATCCATCCTTCTGTAATGACAATCCATGGCTTCTTGCCCACTTCTCCCCTCAACATAATTTTCCCCAGCTCCGGTGTCAATCAAAGTTAGAACTTCACTGCAATCCCTTCCTTCATCCCCCACAAGCACATTGACGGGCAAAATCAGATAAGGATAAGATGAAGTAAGCGGTTTATTTTGAGGCACCGGATTCACTGGCTTTATTGTGAACATTTTAAGGAGCCTTCTTATTCTGAGCCTCAGGATCCTGAGCGGTAATCTCGATGGGAATCCCTGTCTCTCGCACCTCAACCATACCCTCAGGATTTCCTTGACTCTTCTTTCCTTCCTCCACATAGCTAAACCCCTTAGAACCATGTATGGGCTCTGAACCTGCCCTTCTTCCACCACTCTGTCCTCGGAATCCCACTGGGGGTTGCACAAATTCCTGACGGGCCCGTACCAAACTCAACTGTCACTCTACCTGCAAGGCTAAACCCACCTCTTCCTCCAACGTTGCTGCAGGTTTCACCGCCGCCATTGCCAATAATAAATCAGCTTGCAAGTTTTGGCGAAACATGCGTGGGAGCTGAGAATCAGGTGCCTTTGCTGCTCTTGCCAATGCGCGGAACATCTGGCCATACTCCTCCACTGACTTCTTCCCTTGACCACACTGAGGTAACGCCGCCCAGGCCGAATCCTGCGCCTCATCTGGACATGCTGCACGGTCAATCCAATCCAGACATTCCTCCACTGATACGGGTAACCCTGACTTCTCTTCTAAAAGTTCTCACACCAAGTTTGACTGCTTTACTGGAAGTGCCAACAGAACCTGACTTAACTGCAAGGCAAACGAATCCTCTCCACCCGCTGCCTTTGTCAAACGCCCCTGGAACTAAACCTGGCTAAATGTCTGGTGGATCAGTTCCAAGTCTTCCAATTTTAAAACCGTGGGAATTCTTCCTTTGTCCTTCCCAGGTCCTACCACTTTCCCACCATCCTGGGACACACACTCTAAAACCCGGTATAATTCATGAAGCAAAAAGGCGGTGGAGAATATCACCATCAAGAGTGTTCCAGTATGGTTATACCACTTTGGAAACACAACTTCTTCTGGCACCTCTTTTGCTTGCCACCACAACGACAGGAAAGTAAATGAGTTCTGTTTAATGTTACGCACTGGCTCCTTCCAATGAGCCACGAATGAGTTGGGCAACAGGATCCATGTTAAAGACCATAGGGCTGACAGGGCTCCTGATACTACTCTCCTGGTGCGCGCGCTACAAGAATGGACAAGCACCTCCTGGAAGACAGTTGCAAGTATACTTAACCCCAGCAACATGCCTTGACTCCAAGACAAGGTATAGAGGGAGGCAATAGCCCTCCCAAGCTCACTCTCAAAATCCAATTCTTGTTGATTTAAGCCAAACATGGCTGCAGTTAGGCAATATCTTTAAATAAACCCAAATTATAAATATATGAATTTTAGGTTCTTTTATTTAATATTTAGAAAAGTTGATAGAAAACAGAACTGAGGAGCCTCCAGCTCCCAGTTCCTTCCCTATATACACATGTTAAAAGCTAAAATAAAATATAATATAAGCTTATGGTGCCATCTTGAATGATGTTTGGTGTAAACTTTACAGCAGGATCGCGGAATCTTTACTCAATGGTTTCATGCCAGTTCCAATCCTCAACGGTTCCGCGCCAGTTCCATTTCAAATCCCAATCAAACCACGAAACTCCCAAGCACCCGTTTCATTCCATTCTTGATTCAAATCCAAATCAAATCTTGAAACTACCCATTTTACTCGTTTTCCGTTTTGTTCCAACTTGGACGCCCATCTTGCTCCTTGGCCTACTCCAAGCTACAGCCCCTTAGGCGTCCTTGCCAGAATTAACGCCCCCTCCTCCTCCATACATACAGACACAGCCTGCCCTGTCTTATCAAAGATCAGGGCAATGTGATGCTGAGGATAGACCTCAACCGTCACATACACAAAAATTTTCCTGACCGCGGTGTACGTTAAACCTCACTCCATGTCACGCGGTTGGCTGGACCTAGGTTTAAAAAGAAAATTAGCAGCAGACAAGGCTGCAGCAGTGCTCATAGTGGCCAACCTCCCTGAAGGGCAACAGGTCGTCGAAACCAAATGCACCAGATAGACAAAATCAAACCAAATTTTCCTCATGTTTGACTTTTTGCCTACTATGGTAAAACGTGACACTTTGGAACAACACCTGAAAGATGGTCTCGCCGTATATGGCAAAATACAATCTTTTGAAATGCAACGCTTCACGCTGATGCCACACCTGTGCACTGGCAAAGCCATCGCAGTTCTGACCCCAACTGAGGAGATCGCAAAGGACCTAACCCAGATCCTGCACTCCACTTTTATTGATATTGCAGGGCATACCACACACCCTACCAGGTGACTGTGGACAGCGCGCCCTCATTTGCACCCACTGTGACGCGTTTGGCCATAAGGCGCACGCATGCCCCATCAAGGAGGGCTTCACATTCCAAGAGCACCCCTCGGTGGCCATGGCCAACGGAGAGGCGCACTACAAACCAACCGCAAGCACCAAGGATGCTTTCTCATGGGGAGCACAAGGCTGCTACCTATTGGTAAAGCCTATCTCCCCGCAAGAATGGAAGAAGGCCAAGCAGGTCTATAGGGCCGCGGCCAAGGAAATGGTCAAGGCCACCACCACTATCCCACACTCACAATGCCAGGAGGACATGGAAACCTTTGCAGCGGAAGCAACTTGGGAATCCATCAAACAATCAGATTGGGAAGCCCATGCTGAGCGGGCCACTCAACCTGAGGATCCAATGGGAGACTCGATCTCACCCAATCGTTGCACCCAACCTTTGGTCAAAACCAACTTGGGACCTATCCCAACTAAAAAAAAAATTTTTGACCCGCTCAACGGTGCACTGAACTCATCCACACCACAAAAAATTTTTCTGACATCAGGAAAACAAAAAGTGAAGGCCAAAGCCAACGCGTTTCTTTCTGCAAAAATCAACAAAAACTTTAATAGCATTGCTGCTAACACCCACACTGCTGTAAAAGCCTGTGGGGACCTAGAAGAGGCTGGTGGGCCCTGGAGGCCCACCCCTCACACCTAAGGTGCTATGGGGGAAACCTTCACTTTAGGGATATTGAATATCCTTGGACTCAAGGCCTCCCCATCCCAGGCTAGGAAACTGAGTTTTTTACAACACAATTTACCTGTGGATATCCTGGCCATATAGGAGTCCCACCTTCCATGAGGTTCCGAGAAACTTGGAATATAATGCTCCTCCCATCCCTATCCTTTTAGTCGAAGCACTGTGGGGTGCTAATTTGGAAAAATAATTTTTTCAAATTTGTATCCTCAGAAACATTCCTAAATGGCCGAGTGCTCATTGTCACCTTCTTGTGGGCTGATGTAGCACACGCAATTGTCAACATCTATGCCCCAAATGGTGCACACGAGCATCAGGAATTTTTCTCATCGGTCAAATCCCTCCTGCTACCCCCTGATTCTTTCCTAGTCAGTAACATGAACTGTTAGCTAACCTCACCAACAGACTGGTGGCCTCCCTCACCCCACGCCCCACAGGGTCACGTAGAACTACGCGTTCTAAAAGCCACCCTTGGGTTTTTGGATGCGCTGCCATGACATGCCCCGCAGCTCAAAAACATGATGCATCCCCACGTCCACAACAGCCAATAAGGTCCATGACCCGCATTGTCCTTATTCTAACACTGGTGAAACTCCAACCCCACATCTCCCACTTCAAAACAACAAAAATATAAATTCTCTGACCACCGACTGGTCTCGATAACCTATCACCTACCTGTACAGTTGCAAAGGCCCCACATTGGTGCAAAATCTGCCCCCCAAGCTCGCGTTGCCAGGATTTTCCACGTGGGTGGAAGAGGCAACTTTGGCAAAAAAGTTTGTTGCACCATTTTGCGCGGACCCCATTTCCACATGGGCAACTTTCAAAGAGGACACCATCTGCCACTCTCGCCATCTCTCCTCTAGATGCTCACAAGCCACATCGGCGCTTATCTCGCGTGCTCTGGCAGAATTGGCACATTTGGAGTCCAACATTCCAGCTACAGGATACAGCCCTGCATGGGGCTGGAAGTGGGCAGAGGCAGCCGCCCACCTCAACGCACTTGAAAGGCAACACAAACATCGGGTTTGTGTTCAATACAGGGCCACACGAATCACAAAAGGTGACAAGTGCACTGCATATTTCATTAAAAAAATTTTGCACCACGCCAGAGTGTGTCCTGCACACAGGTGCGAAGATCAGATAATTCTATTGCGGATACACTGGCTGAAGTGGCAATCGAAACGCAAAAATATTACTCTGAGTTGTACTGAGCCAAACCAATTCAGTTGGCCAAAGTGGCAGAATTTCTCATCTGAGCTCATATCTGCACCATTTTCTGATACCTGATATTAATGAATTTAATTACTCTAAACGAATTATGGACAGCCATTCGTGGTGCGCCAAACCAAAAATGCCCAGGCCCAGATGGCATTCCATGAGTTCTACAAAAAATACTTCAAATATATCCCCACTACTGCTTGCCTCACTTAACCAGAGACTTCTGGAAACACGCCACCTACTAGGAGGACAAGAGGCCTTCATTGTCACACTCTTCAAGAAAGGGGACAAGCTAGACTTAGCCAACTGGCGCCCCATTTCTCTAACAAACACAGACACCAAAATTTTAACAAAAATTATGGCTAACCGATTAGGGACTGTAGCATCTGCCACCATCTCCCAAGAACAATTCAATTTCATCCCCAGAAGGTCGATTTGGGATAACATGCACTCTGTGGCTAATGTATGTCAGTCCACAGCCTCTGGGGCACTTGTATTCTTGGACCAACAAAAGGCCTATGATAGAGTAAACTGGGAATACCTAAGGGCCTGCCTCCATCAATTCTGCCTACCCCCTCGCTTCATCAACTGGGTGATGCTGCTCACAGAATCTGCAACAATGGCAGTGCATGGCCCTGGCTTCCTAATGGAAGTAGTCCACCCTCAAAGGGGCTTGCGACAAGGGGACCCCCTTAGCCCACTCTTATACAACTTCAGCCTTGACCCACTACTGAGAAATGTGAATGCCCAACTCACTGGGGTCCATGTGCCAGGCCAAGCCCCAGTCAAGATATTGGCGTTTGCAGATGATTGTGTGGTTGGGGTGTCTAATAATCAAGATGCACGCGCGCTTGAAGCTCTCATCCAGGAATATTCCCAGGTAAGCAACGTGGCACTGAACGCCTCCAAAACCAAAATCATCCTCCTTGGTCGGTTTCAGAACTGCTGGGCCCCAGAAATTAGTCTACAACCCAGCCCATTTGCTCGCCCACGTCCACGCCTTACTAACTCAACACAAACCGCTCCACTGGTGCTCCCCTCCGTGCCACGTCCTACCATAGGACTGGTACCCATCTGGGCGTGTGGATGGAGGCAGGCGGATACGTGTCAGCAGTAATGGAGTGCCATATTCTGGACAACGTGATGAAGCGAATCGCCTCTCTCAGAGCCCACCCTACTTTCCTTACTGGCAGGGTTGTTTTCAGCCAACTCTATGCTCCTATCCAAAGTCTGGTTCAGAGCCCACGCCATCCCCTTCTCCCCAAGCTTCTTCAAATCCTTGTATGCCTTGCTGCAAGGATGGCTTTGGTCAGGCCGCTCTCCACCAGTGCGGCTAGAGGTCATGTTTGGCCCTCATCATCATGGTGACATGGGCCTGCTTGACTTCAAAGCCCATGCTGCCAAGATCCTGGGCACCTGGATCGCGGCCGTCACCGCTCCTACACTCCCATCCCAACACTGGTCCCGCGCAGCCCGCTCCAACTTCTCCTGAGCCTTGGGCCTCAACAATCCATCGAACCCCACTCCTTGATGAAATACCTCGCATCACACACATTGGCCACAGGTCCTCACGGGACAAAAACCCATTACAAACGAATCCTACTCTCCATGCGGAGTGCAGAGTGGAGAATTCATACTAGCGGACATACAACCCAAAGGGGCCGCCCCTCTCCTCAGTTCACACAAGAGGTACAAGGGCTACCCATCCATGATGGCGTGATCCACATTCGGCCCCATGTCCTATCCAGGGTGGACTGGACATGATGGACATCCCTTATTCCATTGAGACCCAAAAAACTATCTGGAAATATGTACATCACCCTCTGTTGCAGCCTCAAGTCCGCTCCCATGTGTGGCGCTGCCTGAGGTGGGTGTATCATACAGTAGAGCGCTCTAAAGCTTTGCACTCATCCTGTGTCGTGTGCAGCCAGTATGGAACGCTGTTCCACCGCCTGGAGAAGTGCCCCACCTCTAAAGTGATATGGCGCGAAGTTCAACGTCTGCTGGGCCGGATCAAACGCATCCCTTCAGTCTGTCAAGAGATATGTTTGCTCTATCAATGGCCTCCTCCCTTCCACCCTCCCTCCGTGCTCTGGTGGTTGCAATCGCCATGTGGACTATCAACACGATTGTCCTAGATGCCATTGCAGGCTCCACCCCCACCCTCCCAGAAACTGTCCACAGATTCCGGTCTCATTTGGTGGACCACTTTCAAGCGTGGATGTTTGGATACCTCCCACCGTGTCGCCAACAGCTGGTCTCCTCCTGGTTCCCAGTCTGGTTCATCAAATCAGACCCCTTCCTCCACACGTGCTCAATAGTGGCTACGGCCCCTTCACACGTTCCCTCCCCCTCCCCATAAGTGGCGTTCCCGCTGGCAACAAGAGATAGCATCGCTTCTCTGGGGTGCCTCCCACGGTAAAAAGTTTATCTGTCCTGAGTCATATTCGGAAGTGTCCATCCCACGGTCAGCCTTCCCTGCAATAAATTTAAATTTAAATCTTAAAGTTTCAAGCAGGAAACATCATGCGCACAAGAATCAATGTAATGCCTTCAGGAATTTCATCTTTGCTTCCCAAATATCAAGAGGTGTAAAACCACTGTTGCAGTCAAGAAGATGACGCAGAACAATGAGGGTGCTGACCAGGCAGTTAGTCTGGAAGACTGTGAAAGGTCCTGATCATACAGGGCCATGAAGGTCCCCTAGGCACCACGTAACCACAAATCCTATTAGTATAAACGCTTTCTAGCTCAAGAAAGTAGTTTATTTCGCCTCACTTTTTTGTTTATTGACCTCTCCATTAGTTTATAGCTTTGAGACCATTTTTGAACTTTGGCTACATTCATGAGAACTTTTGCGCTGAGATAAGTGTTGCTAACTACAGGGGCTCCAATCTCTTCAAGTGAAAACGTCTATCACGAACATTGGGGATTAATAGCAACCAAGAAAACCAACCTACTAATAAATCAAGGAGCGTAATTTAACAAGTTAATACCTCTTAATAAAAATCCCTCCAACGCAGCCTGAAAACTTAGAGCTTCAGTTAACTTTCCAATTTCATTTACCATCCATTAACAATGATTGGTATAAATTTCAATATGAGAACCATAATAAGATCATTTATAATTACTAAATGGCATCTACTCAGTTGAGGCAGCTCCAGTCGCCCCAAATCTTCTTCAGTGCCTTCTACGATGTGAGATTTGTATACCTTAGCCCTACTACCAGTGGGAGAGTTGGCTTTGGGTGTTGAATGCTTTCTCCAGAGCTTCGTCCATTCCGCCATAATAATCTCTTGAAAATACTTATGTGTATTAACATGGTGTTTCTTAACAACTAGGGCTTACTAAAACCTTACACTCTTATAGTCAGTTTCTATAATGCAGCCTCCACCTTCATTCATGACAATCGGGAAGCCATTTTCAATAGATGACAGTTATACGAGGCTTGTAACCAGCTCATAGTATTAAGATCAGAATTTCAGGATGATTGAAAACCAGCTTTAGTAAAACATGCAGCTCCTTGAGGCTGTCTGGAACCAGCGCCTCAACCAGATTCAAAATATTCTGCATATCCTCTAGCAGCATTACCAAGATTTGCCTCCTGTGATATTGCCTCTGAAAGTGAAGGGCCCAAAGGGCTCTAATCCCCATAGGCCTCAAATACCATCCAGTTCCTTGGTGCCTACTCCTGGCGACCCTGAAAATTTCTGAAAAAGACGTTTTAATCTCCCTCATGGCCTTACAGGATCAAACATGAAATTTGACTCAGGGGTGCAAGCTCTGAGTGGATGGAGTCCCTCTTGACCCTAGGTATCAATTATGGCCTTGTGAGATGAAATGAATAATTTTCAGAACCTTCTTCAAGCTATCCTATAATCACATCTTTCATCTTGAGAAAACCTGATGAGTGTTCAAAACACGCTTGAGCAGCTTTAAGAGCCATCTACTTCTCCAACGCGCTGAGATTAAGCATAAATAGAGAAAGTTGCTCATAAAAGCCTCCATTATCTCTCTGAGCTGAAACTGGGATGACATTTGAGAGAACCTCAAGGGTTTGAGATGGCAACTTGATCAAAGGCCACTCGCAACAATTCATAAACGAGATTTTAGAGCTTACAACTGTTCCTGGCGTCAATACTCTTTCCAATCCTATCATGACTAACTTATACTTAGTTTCATGGAGAAGTTTACCCCAGCTACAGTAGTATCAACTCATCGCTATATACTTAATGGACTTATGGAAGATGCTACTGACTGACAAGGTGAAACTCATTCACTTTGTTTAAATTGTACAACTCAAGAGATTATGAATCCCCATCTAAAGGATTGCTGCACCTGGGAACAAGTCTGTACTGCCCTAATCTAGGAATTTGGAAGCAACCAAACCTTGGCCAACTAAAAGCAGGCGTTCATGGGTAATTATCTAAACAAAGGAGTAAAAACCAATTGAGTTTTCCAACCTTTTAAGCAAAGCACAGCTCTTGCTCACCATTAACCACATTACCTTGGATGACGCCATCACTGCAGTCATCTACACTTTGGATCTTATTATGAAGTTCAAATGCATATTCTTGGCCAGAAGAATGGGTTTACTTGTATTCAGGAAAATAAGGAAGCACTGAAAATATCTTTATCTACTGTGCACCCCAATTCTACCGCATTCATTACCTCCAGCCGCCCTTGGGATCACGTTGTTGAGAACTAGAAGAACCCCTGACCATGATGCACCTACTGCAATGGATTCCGTCACAGCGCCAAGTCTTATTTGAAAAGTCTTGTTGAGAGGGCGGGAAAAGGGCCTTCACAATGAAGGATGAGGCACTTCATCCTGACATCACTGTACCACCTCAAGAACAACTCATGGCTCTAATGTTTCTATAATTGTCATACCTAAAGAAGTTTTGGTACCTGTTAGTAAAAAAACTTGATAATGCTTACTCTACTTTTGATATATCTATAGATTTATCTCTACCCCCTCAGTTTAGTAGTTTGGTTACATGAGTTTTTGTTCAAGTCCTTAAAGTCCCTGTCCACGCCATTTTCAACGATGATTCCCATGAATTTCATTCCATTCAAACTAAAGAAATGCATCAAAATCGCTCCAGACTTACCACATTACTTGGAATACAGTATGGCGGTCATCAATGAACTTGGTCCGTTGGGCCTATTCTTTTATGCCCATTTTCTTGGGAAGCTTTCCATGAATATTCCTGCTATTAAGTTAGACAATCCAAGTTATGACCTTCTCCTCAGGACTCAGTTTCTCTATGACTATTCCGTCATAGTGCACTATGACGAAGGATTATTGTCCTCCGCTGGGACACTAGGTTTCACTGGATTTTGAAACCTCACGCGACGCCAAAAAAGGAGGACAAAGCTCAGGCTTGCCTATTAGAGAATGAAAGCTGAATCAACTGACTCTATTATCATGTAAGAAGCTCACACATAAAGATATTCCTCCTGCAGTTGATGGCCTAGAAGGCATGTCAATTTATATGCCTAAGACAACCACTATACCTCCAAATTCACAGTTATCATTAACACCCAGTTTTACATCAGCATCCCTCCAGATACCTGCTGGAGATCTGAGGCCTGGATAACTTATCTGTCAAGGAGGTCCTGTCCTGCTTAGATTTTAAATCCTTCCTATGCTGAATCCACAGCAGTATTGCTGGATAAACTCACTGATAAGCCTAAGATAGTGGGGCTAGTACTCTAGGTGCTTATGTTCGCCTCCTTCCGGTAGAGGCCCTTAACGACATCTATAGCTATGGAAATTTACTGGATTTTGGGTAAAAAAACCATCATCAGTATCTCTAGTTAACACTTTTTGCGCAAGAAGCTCACTAGTGAGCAACAAAGTAAGGTTAAGAAATTATTGGAGGAGTACTTGATGTCTTCTCAACCTTTACCTACAATTTGGGAAAATGAATGGCGTTTGCAATATGTGGAGACTGGGGACGCTCCCCCATTTGGGCCAGTCCCTAGCAAAAAAATTAGATTAAAGAAGATCTGGTGGCTGTTGAGCTCAAGAAACTACTTGAAGTCAGGCTTTGATGCTTTCTTGTAGCCCTTGGGCCTCTTTTTCTTGGTGGTTCTGAAGAAGAATGGCTGCCATCAAGTGGTGATGCACTATCACTGGATCAACTCAAATTTTAAAAAGGATAGTTGCCCCTTGCCTCTGGATTAACGACTCTCTCTGCTTGCTTGCAGTATTGCAATACTTTTCCAAAATGGATTTCTCTAGCTAATATTGGCAAGTAGATTTCGCCCCTGAAGATCAAGCAAAATTTGCACTCATAGTCAATAAGGGTCTATTTGAACCCATGAGGATGCCCCAGGGCCTTTGCAACGCTCTGGCCACCTTTCAACAACCATGGACGGAACTATTAGGGGAATTGAAACTATCCTTGTCCTCATGTACCTCAATAATATCACTGTTTTTTCAAGAACCTTCAATGGTCATGTGAAACACCTTCAGGAAGACTTTAATTATCTTATAAAGGCTTCTATAATTCTTAAGCCTTTATAGTGCTTTTTTCTTCCAATTGGGAATGGAATTCCTCGGACATAAGGTCTCAAAAGATGGTAATCAGCCCATACTGGATAAAGTTGACGCCAATAAGAAGATGCCAAACCCCCAGAGCCTTGAAATATACAAGTATTCCTAGGCATGGTGGGCTATTATTGTTAGTACATTACTCAGTTTGCCAACTTGGCTGAACCCCTGGTTTAACTCCTGAAAATGAATGTTCCCTTCGAGTGGCAGCCTGAACTGTAACAGGCGTTCAATGAATTGCATACCACTCTTTGTTCTAAGCATTTTTCTAATCCATCCGTATTTTTATTGACCCTTTTTGTTCTTCAATGATCTTAGTGATGTCACTGTTGGGACCATATTAGTTCAGAACGATGAGGATCAGGTTTATCACCTGATGGCTTATTTCAGCAAGACCTTAACTAAGGCTGAACGGAATTATAGCGTTACTAAGCACAAACGCCTGGCTGTTTTGTTGGAGATCAAACATTTCTGGTCCTACCTGTATGGCACCCATTTCACCATTATTACTAACCATTCCTCACTCTGATGGATGCAACAGATGAAGTACCCAGATGGCCAGTTAGCCAGAAGGGCTTTATGGCTGCAGAGCTATGATTTCACTATAGTCTATAATGTAGAAGAAGTTCATCAGAACTACAATGGTCTCTCTAAGATGCTGGTACTAGCTGCTTTGAACCCCGAGGAGAACTTATTTTATGATCTGATTGGCCAGACCAAATAATGTAGGTTGGGACCCCTGAGATCCAAGCTGAGTTCTGAAAAATGACCTGAGACACTCAAATTAAGGAAGGAATGCTGCATAAGAAAGTTAATAGGAATGGTTCCCTTATATTCGCCCTTCTTCTCAAACTGATGTTATCCTAGAAGGGTATACAACTGTGGGACACAGAGCAGTGAAGAATACCCACAAATGGTAAAGAAACAATGCTATTAGGACTGAGAGATTGAGACCATCCAAGAATTTTTAGAGGCTTTAATGACTTGCTGAAATCAAGATTAGGCCAACCCTGAATATTATTACTCAGTTATGGACCCTTCAGGTACCACTAATTTCATTAGCTTTGATAGTGGGCCCTCTACCCACCGGATTTAATGGCCATAAAAATATTCTCTTAGCCATGAACTGTTCGACCAAATGTGTCAAAGCAAATTCTGTCCTTACTGCACTGCAAAAGCCATTGCCCATTCCTTATTTGATCTAATTTCACCCAAAATTAATATTACATACATCACTTTCATACAATGGGCTAAACTTCACCTCCCAGGCAGTCCCAAAACTTACTTCAATTTTTAGGAACTAACTAAAGTTTTACCGCCCCTTGCAACCTTTTAATCATTGGGGTAGTGGAACGTGATAACAGAACCCTAAACTCTATCCTGTGGAAGATGGCCGCCTCTGACCCTACTTGCTGGAACCATTACTACCCAGCACTTTATTCTCTTACTGAAAGGACTACTATTAAATCAGCAAGCTGACCCCCTTTGAAGCTCTATATAGGCGATCTCCTCAATTACCAAGTAGCATACCGCCCCTGCTCAATACCTCCATGCCAGAGAACTATGATTTAACCATGAAGTCCTTAGCTGATGCAATTGTTCGGCTTTAAGCCCTAGCCACTCAAGGAATTGTCACCACCACATAAAGAAAGACATCCTGATTTAATGTCATCACAACCTCTTTATCAATTTTCAATTAGGTGAACTCATTATCTTTTATCACCATTGAACTGAAGGTCAACAGAACAAGCTCAACGTTCTTTGGTTTGGACCTTATAAGGTCATTCATAAGGTGAACTCAGAGTACTTCATTGCTGATATCAATTAAAGATAGTGGTGATCTGATCACATGGCTGATTCCTTAGGCCCTATAACCCCCTACACCAGGATTTTGAGGGGGTACTTTAAGGATATGAGATGACGAGTGAGTTAAAATCCCTATTCCCAAATCAGAGCCTCAATAAGTCAACTCTCAAGCCAATGAAAACAAACTCTTTCTCTGAAGGAATGGATAAGATTTTTGATCAGGAAACATCACGCGCATGAGAATCAATAGATTCCTCACAGGAATTTAATCCCTGATTACTGAACCTCAAGAGGCATGACCCCCACCATTGCAATTATGTGGATGACACAGCACAATGAGGGCGTCAACCAGGCGGCTTATCTGGATGACTGTAAAAGATCCTGATTGTACTGGGCCACGAAGGTCCCCTCAACACATGTCCTTACACATTTTATATATATTGACTCTTTATAGCTCAATAAAGTAGTATTTTTCGCCCATAATTTGTTATTAACCTCTCCACTAGTTTACAGCTTTGAGCCTATTTTAAAACTTTCAGCTAAAGTCAAGAGAACTACTATCCTAAGAGAGGGATCTGATGATGCTAGACTCAGGAATATTCCCATCAAGCAGCCATGAAAGTCTGAGGACCAAAGATGATAAGACCCTACCATATTGTCAGGAAGATGTGCCATGAATCATACCATTGGAGCTTCTGGAAAATTTCTAAATTTTTTAATCATCCATAAGAGAAAGTTGAAAAAGCCTGAAGGGTCTCCTCTAGAGACACCAGAGTCATACATTGTGGCTGGAGAACCAGAGTGAGAGGTGGAGGGGATTATGGGCCTCTTGGTAGGTGAAAGAGGGCTTGGTACCTGGTATGTTTTAAGGGGGTTAATGCCGCATAGAATAGCTGGGTTTCAGATTGTAATTGCGCTCATAATCAGTACTTGATTACCGATTTCCAAAGGTGTTTCCCTAATTCCACGGGCCCTAAACCCACCAACATAATTGCAGCCATGAAGCTACCCCCTGCTCACAAGAACTTCTTGCTGAATGAAGCCCCTGGAGGAGTGCTGGCGCCTCAATAAACTCAAAGGTAATGTCATGGTTAAATGACATATTTTTGGGAGTGGATTGCAAGGATAAGGATGATATGGGCCAGGCCATAAGAGTCAATTTAGCCACCATCCCTGACCTTATATACCATGGATAAATGCTGGGCTAAGGACAAGCAGGCCCAGGTTAATCCCAGGAATTGAGTGGGGTCCCAGATGTTACATTGATGGGGTTGATGAGTTACAATTATAGTGTAAACAATGACAGTTCTTTACATATAATTTCTGAACGTGTATTGAGCTTGTTTACAAATTTCATATATTAATGTTATTGTTTGATTGGTATCAAAGTCTCAAATTCTGTGCATACTCAATATATGAAACTACCACTTGTCAAGCCTCTTTTTATTGGCCAAAGTCATTTCCAAGCCTAACATAAAATTGAGGCCAAGTTCCTACTTTTTCCTTATATTAGTTTTTTCCAACCCATCTCTCTGCTGGTTGTTTTCCTTACAATAATAAACTTTTGTTTTATGAAGCTATTTATCTGAATTATATTACCTTTTGCTGACCTCAAGGTATACCTCCTTATGGCGGTATACTGGGTTTATTTTTTAAGCCCTGAAGGTGAAATCCCATATTGGGTTTCTGCCCGCTGCTTTCATTGATAGTATTTTCTTGGAGAGTTAAAGACTCTCTCATCAAAAATGCAATACATTGTTAATAATGTAGATAAGCTCAAAATATGAGCCATCATAGACAGTGGGTCATAATTAATATCTCGTCTACTAAACTAGCAAAGAAACAAGGCCTTACTCTAATACTAACGACCAAAAAGTATATAGTACTATGGGGTCCCAGCCAACTACCTCTCTAGGAGCTATAGTGCGCTGATGCTTTGGTTTAGCTTACTAATACTTCTGCTCTCATAATTGTTTTTTCAAATCAAATTATGAATTTTCATATTTGACCTTTTATTATGAAGACTTATAGGGTTAAAAATAATTATGAAAGTCACTTTAGAGATATAGGATAAAACTTTCTCTATTATAAAACTTATAAACAAGGACCCTCAAGACTCAGAATCAGGGATTTTTTAACCTCACATTCAAGGATGGCATAGTGCCAATTTGTAGTTTTAATTTTGTGGCTTTAATTGGAGATTTCTTAACTAAACTATGAAATACAAGAGCATTCCACTGAGGGATAATGACAATCTAATAATCTGGTGGTTCACCAACTTTAATGGGGATCAAAATCATTTTAAAAATTCCACAAGAGTTATATGACAAAATACTTGAAATATTTTGTCTTCTAGATTAAAATCTGTTGCTGTTACTAAATTTATCTTTTCAGACCATGGAGAAAATAAGGCGCTTTTACCCAATTTAACATTGTAAACTTTATAGATAAAGTAAACCCAAACTGTTGCTTTTGAGCATATTTTACCAAAGATACAGAAAATCCACAACTCTAGTAACTTCAATGTACTAAGCCTTGAAAGAATTACATGCCAAACTGTTTGTTCTCTGTTATTTTGTGAAAACTCTCCAGTATAACGAAGAATGAAAGACAAGCACTGGTCTTTTAGAAATATATAATTCTTTCTTAAAGACTAATTTTAGTTTGGGTTGTGCACGAGATGCACTGTACCATATTGATACCAAAAATAATCTAGTAATCTCTTGTGTCCTATTAAAAGTTTAAAAGCGGTTAAGGAATTTGTGAATATAAAACCAGCTAGTGCAACTATGAATGTTATTGTCCTCAAATTATTGGCTCTTTCACAGTGTTGATTAAAAAGAAATGGCAGAACAATTGCATGGTAATACGTTATAGAAAGCTCAATGATGTTACTTAAAATGGTTCCTATACATTACCTTGCATTGATGATGTTCTGGACCTCTTGGGTGGCGCACAATACTTTTTCGCCAAGCATTTGATTTCTGGTTGTTGGCAGATCAAGATACTAAAAGGTACCATATAGTACTAAAAAAAGATACCAAAAGGTAAATAGGCGAAGGGTGCCATATTACTTCCCAGGGCCTTTACTAACCCACTTGGATGCCTCAAGGGCTGTGAGATGCACCCACAACTTTTTGATGGCTATTCAAAACTTAAAGAACAAACTAAAAATCTTCTGCATTTTAAATTATCTGGATATATATGACATTTTTCCAAAGACGTTTGACAAGTACTTGCAATATGTGCAGGAAGTCTTCCACCACATTGACAAGGCTAATCTTAGAGAACAATCTGAATAAGTGTCTCACTGCAATGTAGACAGGACCAAATGAGGAAAAATGCTTTGAAGCTTCTTAGATTTGATTTTTCTAAAAATAGAAAGGTTCCAGAACTAATGGTATGGCCAAGGCTTGCTTAATCTCAAATATATTTTCAAAAGTAGTTTACTTAAATCTAATAGATAATAGAATTAAATTCTGGCATAATTCTGACCTCTCAATTTTTATAAAAAATTGGGGAGCATCACATTTTGGGTGTCTTTTTAAGGCCAATGAGTACCTAAGGTAACTTCAAGAACTAATGTAAAATGAGATGACTTTTTCTAAAGTTGACTTCTTGAAATTTTAAGGCAATCCTTTGGACTTCATAAATCCTGGTGGCTTAGACGGAATTTCCCTTTATTTCTATCTGTGGAGTTAACACCCCTGTGGAATCATTATCACCATCAATTGATGTGTCTGACAAGAGGTACAGTTTGACTTTGACTTTATTTTATTTGTCTTCATTTGAAGCACCTGGTCTAATAATGACCTCTTAAGGCCTTTAGATAATACAAGCTTCTAAATATTACTAATGCACTCAGTTGAAAGCCATTTATTATACAACATCAATGATGGAATAACCTGACCCTTGTTTTTTGCAGAACCTTATAAAGTCGTTAAAAGAAAGTGGAAAGCCTATTCATTTTCCCCATGGATCAATGATAATAAACATTATTAATCCTAGGATGGTACACAATCAAGGTGGATCATCATAGGTTGCTCCAACCTATCTCATTGGTAGTGCTATGGACTAAGAAATTTATGTCTAAGTATTGTAAATGTAAAACTCATTGATTGGAGCTCAAAAAGCTATTTCAGAGGTGTGGTTGTGCTGGAGATATTATATATTGTAGGCTAATTGGTAAAGTACGTTTCATACCATATAGTGCCTCAAGAAGGAACATCTTTGTACTTGGTGATACTAACAAAAAAGGTGTGTTAGTTACTTGATAAAAAGGAATGATTAAAGTAGTGAGCTATAAGAGATCATCTTTATTAGTATTACTATAATGAGTCATTAACTTACTTTTATATAACTGAGGTAAGCCGACCAGGGGACAAACATTACCAAAATAAAAAACTTAAACTAAAATCAGCATAACTAATTGATTCAAATAAAACGCCCAAATGAGCAATTATATGAATTGCACTGAATAAAACAACCAACCAGGTGGGCAGCGGAAACTGCTTATCCCTCCATGGCAGAAGGGGAAGGGGGCTCAGGGGGCTCATCTTCAGCAGCAGCTATCCCTTCCCAGAGTAGGGTTGTGTCAAAGCAGATAGCAAGGGCGTCGGGGAATTGGTGGTATGTGGTTCAATATCACTGATGATTGGTACTTCCAAGTAATTGCCAACCATAAAAATGGCAGTTATATATTCAGCTAAAGCTTCTTAGCTTTATTGTGGGCGTCTGGTAGTTTAACAAACGTTGCAAAGTTGGTTCAGGTAATCTTAGCTTTTGGATTCTGTGGTACAGTTACCACGTTTTGGATAGCATTGGTTACATTTTTGTGTAGTTGCTTTACGTATATCTTATTTTTTTGGAGTAAGATTTTTGGGGATAACAGGAGGTGGAATTTCCTCTGTGAGTGCTGCCACTTATTTATTGGCGGCTTTGCAGAGGGATGGCAATCTGGTGTGGCGGTTGCTTCTTCTGCAAGCTGGTGGTTGCTGTGGAATGTTTTGGCGTTTGGCTTTGGGGCATATAAACGAAGGGGGAATTCTGCATCACATTTTGCATTACAGAACTGTTCAACTAGCAGCGAGGGTTCTTCAATGATATTACCTGATTCATCAAATTCATTCAAAAACTCCCATAGGTTCTGGCAAAACTAAATTGGAGAATCAGCGTATGGTTAAGGATTGGTTGATTTGTTGGGTATTGCATGGGATCAAACTGAGGTCCAATCCTGCGCTTGATTTGTGGAATTATGTGTGGCTCTGGGGCAAGGTGGAGTCTGATTGGTGGCTGCAGATGCAGCTGAAGTCACTAAATTATTTTAATGGCTGCATTTGTTGATGGATTTTATTGGTGCTGATAAGGTTTTATATGTACTGATTAAGGTAGTCAAATCTAAAACACCTCATAATTGAATTTTATACATTATTAGATAAGAATAACTAGGACAATATATGTTGCAAAGATATGTCAATGCAGGAAACTGGATGTTCCTTGGGCAGTGGATGTAGGGAACAAGACTACTTTGATCTATTTAGTGAGATGGTCTACGGCTGATATTATGTATTAATAAAAATGTACTATGGTTGGTAAGGAGCTATGACACTGATATTTACAGTATGAAAAGAGGCCAAAGGTTTAAAACCTGATATAAGAATCTTGGGTTAGGTTTATCATGGTGGCGGCATGTGATATAGGTATCAAACACATCTTGAATAGAATCTAGCATACCACCCAAAAGTAAAAGACTTCAACTACTGATAAGTATTTTGTACTATCCCATGGCCAGTGGTAGTGTGAACTTCCAAGAACTCTTCTGTCCAATCAGAGGTCTGGTCATAGATAAGCTATTTATTATATTAATTTTATATAACTAGCATTAGTTGTATGTTCATTGGTCACCTTTATGACTAAGATTCCTAGTTATTTATGGAATCTCTATAGACCACAAGTCAGATTATCAAGGTAGATTATAAAGGAGGTCCTCCTAAGAGGCTAATATTGACAGGAATTGTATCTTTAAGAGGCCATTGGAGTTTTAGTGCACTACGACAAGCTGATATAAATAGAAAATGATGGAATTTTGCAGCCATAAGGCTCACTGAGCCAATTATCCATCAGCATCATGCATTTGCTGCATCACAGAAGAGAGGGGTGCTTGGGTATCACAATAAAGTGCATTCCGTGTTTTAGAAATTGGTCCAGGGGCGTCATATTTCAGGTGCACAGGTTCTAAACACACAAAGATATAAGAACAGTCTAATGACAGCAACCTTGGTAAAAATTTTACAGAAACTTTTTTCTTGGAAATAAGGTTATACTAATAAAACAAAGGAGCACTTTTAGGACGTGGGGAATGTAATCCAACTGTCCAGTAAAATCTATAGAGCAAATGAAGACCAAGGCATAATAATATTTATTTAATAACACTAAATTACAATTAAATGGTAAATGCTACCTATTGGCAGATATCCTTGAAATTGTTACATAACAGCGGCAATCAAAAGTATTGCAAAAATAATATTACTTCTTTTTAGAAGGCTATATTTAGGGAAAATCAGGTATGAAAAGTTTGGGAAAATCGCCAATTACTTCCAAGACAAGATCTTTACTGATTTCCCTTGGGTTTTCTGCGTCATATTATGACCTTTTCAAAGTAGTGAAATTAAATTGTTTAAATAAGTTTTGGGACCTCTATTGGTGGTGGTCAAATCTTAATATCAGGTTTGAACCCCAACATAAGAGGCAATTGAAATGTCAGATCAGGCCAAATTCCAGACAAGGAGCATAGCTTTGCATCAGATCAAGATGTGTAGTAATCATCAATATTATTAATAGTAATAATTGCAACAAAATACTACTAAGAAAGCTTCTAAACAACACTATAATGCCCATTATGGGAGTGCTCAGTATATTCACATGGTTTGGATATCTTGTTCTGGACTAAAACATTTAGGGAATAAGACCTTATATAATTTTTTAAACTTATAAATGGAATTCAAAGCCTGTAGGCTCAGAGTTGACGTCTTATAAAAGGCTAATTTTATAATTATGCGTATAAAGTATCTGAAAAATCTAAGAAGGTATCTAGTAATAAGTTTATTAAAAATAAGAAGGCTATATAATTAATATGCGTCATGGCACTCATTTTTAAATTTTAAATTTATTTGGGGAAGGCCGACCATGGGACGGACACTTCCAAATATGACTCAGACGAGACAAAACTTAGTACCAGGGGAGGCACCCCAGAGAAGAGATGCTATCTCTTGTTGCCAGCGGGAACGCCACTTATGGGAAGGGGGAGGGAACGTGTGTAGGGGGCGTAGCCACTATTGAGCACGTGTGGAGGAAGGGGTCTGATTTGATGAACCAGACTGGGAACCAGGAGGAGACCAGCTGCCGGCGACGTGGTGGAAGATATCCAAACATCCACGCTTGAAAGTGATCCACCAAATGAGACTGGAATCTGTGGACAGCTTCATGGAGGGTGGGGATGGATCTGGCGATGGCATCTAAGACAATCGTGTGGATAGTCCACATGGCGATTGCAACCACCAGAGCATGAAGGGAGGGTGGGAGGGGGAGGCCATTGATGAAGCAAACATATCTCTTGACAGACTGAAGGGATGTGTTTGATCCTGGCCTAACAGACGTTGGACTTCACGCCATATTACTTTAGAGGTGGGGCACTTCTCCAGGCGGTGAAACAGCGTTCCATACTGGCCACACACGACACAGGATGAGTGTAAAGCATTAGAGCGCTCAGCTGTACGATACACCCGCCTCAGGCAGCGCCACACATGGGAGCGGACTTGAGGCTGCAACAGAGGATGGTGTGCGTATTTCCAGATAGTCTTTTGGGTCTCAGTGGAATAAGGGATGTCCATCATGTCCAGGTAGTCAACCCTGGATAGGACTTGGGGTCGAAGAGGGATCACGCCATCATGGATGGGTAGCCCCTGTACCTCTTGTGTGAACTGAGGAGAGGTGCGGCCTCTTCAGGTTGTATGTCCACTAATACGAATTCTCCACTCTGCACTTCGCATGGAGAGTAGGATTCGTTTGTAGTGGGTTTTGGTCCCGTGAGGACCTGTGGCTGATGTGTGTGATGCGAGGTATTTCATCAGGGAGTGGGGGTTTGATGGATTGTTGAGGCCCAAGGCTCGGGAGAAGTTGGAGCGGGCTGCGCGGGACCAGTGTTTGGATGATAGTGTAGGAGCAGTGACAGCCGCAATCCAGGTGCCTAGGATCTTGGCGGCATGGGCTTTGAAGTCAAGTAGGCCCATGCCACCATGATGATGAGGGCCAAACATGACCTCTAGCCGTACTGGTGGAGGGCGGCCTGACCAAAGCCAACCTTGTAGCAAAGCATACAGGTATTTGAAGAAGCTTGGGGAGAAGGGGATGGCGTGGGCTCCAAACCAGACTTTGGATAGGAGCATAGAGTTGGCAAGAACAACCCTGCCAGTGAGGGTAGTAGGGTGGGCTCTGAGAGAGGCGATTCACTTCGTCACGTTGGCCAGTATATGGCACTCCATTACTGCTGACGCGTATCCTCCTGCCTCCAACCACACGCCCAAATGGCGTACCAGTCCTATGGTAGGTCGTGGCACAAAGGGGAGCACCAGTGGAGCGGTGTGTTTTGAGTTAGTAAGGCGTGGACTTGGGCGAGCAGATGGGCTGGGTTGGGAACTACTTGCTGGGGCCCAGCAGTTCTGAAACTGACCAAGGAGGATGATTTCAGTTTTGGAGGCATTCAGTGCCGCGTTAATTACCCGGGAATATTCCTGGATGAGGGCTTCAAGCGCGCATGCATCTTTGTTATTAGACACCCCCACCACACAATCATCTGCAAATGTCATCATCTTGACTGGGGTTCGGCCTGGCACATGGACCCCAGTGAGTTGGGCATTCACATTTCGCAGTAGTGGGTCAAGGCTGAAGTTGTATAAGAGTGGGCTCAGGGGAGCCCCTTGTCGCAGGCCCCTTTGAGGACGGACTACTTCCGTTAGGAAACCTAGGCCGCGCACTGCCATTGTTGCAGATTCCGTGAGCAGCATCACCCAGTTAATGAAGTGGGGAGGTAGGCGGAATTGTTGGAGGCAGGCCCTAAGGTATTCCCAGTTTACTCTATCATAGGCCTTTTGTTGGTCCAAGAATACAAGTGCCCCAGAGGCTGTGGACTGACACACATTAGCCACAGAGTGCACGTTATCCCAAATTGACCTTCTGGGGATGAAACCAAATTGTTCTGGAGAGATGGTGGCAGATGCTACAGTCCCTAAACGGTTAGCCATGATTTTTGTTAAAATTTTGGTGTCTGTGTTTGTTAGAGAAATGGGGCGCCAGTTGGCTAAGTCTAGCCTATCCCCTTTCTTGAAGAGTGTGACTGTAAAGGCCTCATGTCCTCCTGGTAGGAGGCGTGTTTCCAACAGGCTTTGGTTGAGTGAGGCTAGCAGCAATGGGGATATATATTTAAAATATTTTTTGTAGAACTCATATGGAATGCCATCTGGGCCTGGGCATTTTCAGTTTGGCGCACCGCGAATGGTAGTCCATAATTTGTTCGGAGTAATTAAATTCATTATTTCTGGGTATCAGAAAATGGTGCAGATATGAGCTCTGTCAAGAAATTCTGCCATTTCGGCCAGCTGAATTGGTTCAGCTCGGTATAACTTGGAGAAATATCTTTGCGTTTCAATTGCCACTTCAGCCGGTATGTCCACAATAGAATTATCCGATCTTCACACCTGTGTGCAGGCCACGCTCTGGCGTGATGCAAAAAATTTTTTGAAGAAGTATGCGGTGCACTTGTCACCTTTGGTGATGCATGTGGCCCTGTATTGGACACAAACCCGATGTTTGTGTTGCCTTTCAAGTGCGTTGAGGTGGGCTGCTGCCTCCGCCCACTTCTGGCCCCATGCAGGGCTATATCCTGAGGCTGGAATGTTGGACTCCAAGTGGGCCAATTCTGCCAGCGCACGCAATATAACCGCCTATGTGGCTCGTGAGCTTCTGGATGAGAGATGGCAATAGTGGCAGATGGTGTCTTCTTTGAAAGTTGCCCATGTGGAAATGGGGTCCGCACTAAACGGTGCAACAAACTTTTTTGCCAAAGTTGCCTCTTCCACCCACGTGGAAAATCCTGGTGACGCAAGCTCTGGGGGGCAGATTTTGCACTAATGTGGGGCCTTTGCAACTGTGACGGGTAAGTGGTATGTTATTGAGACCAGTCGGTGGTCAGAGAATTCCATTTTCGTTGTTTTGAAGTGGGAGATGTGGGGTTGGAATTTCGCCGGTGCTAGAATAAGGTCTATGCGGGTCATGGACCTTAATTGGCCGTTGTGGATGTGGGGATGCGTCATGTTTTTGAGCAGTGGGGCATGTCGCGGCAGCGCATCCATTAACCCAAGGGTGGCTTTTAGAACGCGTAGTTCTACGTGACCCTGTGGGGCATGGGGTGAAGGCAGCCACCGGTCCGTTGGTGAGGTTAGCCAACAGTTCATGTCACCAATTAGGAAAGAATCGGGGGTATCGGGAGGGATTTGACTGACAAGAAAAATTCCTGACGCTCTTGTGCACCGTTTGGGGCGTAAATGTTGACGATTGTGTGTGCAACATTGGCCCATGAGAAGGTGACAACGAGCACTCAGTCATTTAGGAATGTTTCTGAAGATGTAAATTTGAAAAAATTGTTTTTCTGAATTAGCACCCCACAGTGCTTCGACCAAAAGGATAGGGATGGTAAGAGCATTGTTTTCCAAGCTTCCTCAGAACCTCGTGGACAGTGGGTTTCCTGGATGGCCAGAATATCCATGGGTAAATTATTTTGTAAAAAACTCAGTTTCCTAGCCTGGGACGGGGAGGCCTTGAGTCCGCAATATTCAGCATCCCTAGAGCGAAGGTTTCCCCCATTGCACCTTAGGTGCGAGGGGCTGGGCCCCCTGGCCCACCAGCCTCTTCCAGGTCCCCACGGGCTTTCACAGCAGCGCAGGTATTAGCAGCAACGCTATCAGGGTTTTTGTTAATTTTTGCGGAAAGAGTCACATTGGCTTTGGCCTTCGCTTTTTGTTTTCCCGACGTCAGAAAAAATTTTTGCGGTGCGGATAAGTTTGGTGCACCGTTGAGTGGGGCAAAAAAAAATTTTCAGTTGGGATAGGTCCCAAGTCAGTTTCAACTAGAGCTTGGGTGCAGCGATTGGGTGAGATCGAATCTCCCATCAGATCCTTAGATTGAGTGGCCATTCAGCTTGGGCCTCCCAATCTGATTGGGTGATGGATTCCTGAGTTGCTTCCGCCGTGAAGGTCTCCATGTCCTCCTGGCGTTGTGAGTGTGGGATGGTGGTGGTGACCTTGGCCGCTTCCTTGGCCGCGGTCCTACAGGCCTGCTTGGCCTTCTTCCACTCCTGCGGGGAGATGGGCTTTACCAATAGGTAGCAGCCTTGTGCTCCCCACGGGAAAGCCTCTTTGGTGCTTGCAGTTGGTTCATAGTGCGCCTCTCCGCTGGCCATTGCCGCCGAGGGGTGCTCTTGGAATGTAACGCCCTCTTTGATGGGGCACACGTGTGCCTTATGACCAAACGCGTCACAGTGGGTGCAAATGGGGGGCGCGCTGTCCACGGTTACCCAGAGTAGGTGGGTGGTGTGCCCTGCAATATCAATAAAGGTGGAGTGCAGGATCTGAGTTAGGTCCTTCGCGATCTCCTCAGTTGGGGTCAGAACTGCGATGGCTTTGCCAGTGCACAGGTGTGGCATCAGCGTGAAGCGTTGCATTTTCAAAAGATTGTATTTTGCCATATATGGCGAGACCATCTTTCAGGTGTTGTTAAAGTGTCATGTTTTACCATAGTAGGCAAAAAGTCAAATGTGAGGAAAATTTGGTTTGATTTTGTCCATCTGGTGCATTTAGTTTCAATGACCCATTGCCCTTCAGGGAGGTCGACCACTATGCGCACCGCTGCAGCCTCATCTGCTGCTATTTTGCTTTCAAAACCTAGGTCCAGCCAACTGCGTGACATGGAGTGAGGTGCAATGTACACCACGGTCGGGAAAATTTTGTGTACATCTTCACAAAATTTTTCCCATAGGGCCATTTTTTGGATGTCCAGATACACACGGACTCCAAATTCCAACGACAAAAGTGGCTGGGAATGTGGCGTGTTGATGTACTGGTTGCATCGTGCTTGCCACGCGAGTATCTCCGGGGAAATTGTGCCCGCTGGTTTTTTTAGATTTTTTTCTATTCCGCCAGATTCTCTGGGGCATTTTTGAACGTTAGAGGCCGCAGGCCTTCCGCCTGCTCCTCTTGCCTTGCTTGCCCAACTGCTCCCAGACATGGGCGCAGACTAATCCCCCTCTATGAGATTATCAAACTAGATTTATTCTTGAATTGAATGGGTTGCAAAAGTGTTTGCAACGAGAAAGAAAAGTTTGTCATGGCACTCATTTTTTAACACTATAAAATCTGTCAAAACAAACTTAACGTTAAAGATAAAAAGCTTTATTTATCTTTTGACTATTAAAAAATTTACAATTTATATATTCACTATCATTTTTAGGGAAATATAGCAGAACGCATAACTTATAGTATGTCTCAAAAAAGTTTTTATATTTAAATATAAACGAAAGCTTCATTATATTAAAATTAACATGTGAAGACGCAAATGCAATCAGCCATCTGGTGTGAAAGGTCAACTAAAGCAACTAAGGTATGATTGATAACCAAAATTATCTACAATTAAAAATTGGTTTAATTGATGGATTACAAATTACACTTTATCCTAAAAAAATATATAAAAATGGTGTATAAAATAAAGCTTAATAGAGGTGATTTATATAGTTTATAGCTTGATATTAAGATGCAAGTTTACCTTGTTAACCAGCTGAAGTTTTGACATCATCTAGTTAAAAGTCACTATGTAAACTTCTTGCTAATTAACTTTGTCTTTAAAGTTATTGATTGTTCTTACCAAAGATTTGATACTGTGTCACATTATTTACCAGAGGTTAAATACTCAGTTTATAACAGCTTTAAAATCATGTGAAATAGCGGAGTCAGTTCAAATCTATCTTGCACATTTGTTCTCTCATATACTATCAGGATACATTTACACTGGTTTGATATAAAAAAAGGCATAAAACATTTAAGAGTTTTAAATATAATTTATTGTCAATAAAGTGGGTGATGTAATTGGTTTTCCTAATAATCAGTCAGTTTTACTTTATTTTACTATAAATTAAAATTTACATAAAAATCTGATCTATTCTGTATAATTCTTACAGTGCGCAGCCCATGTTTTTAATTTACTTTGTTCAATTACCAATTTAATATCAATTAAATCTTTAATCCCAACTGATTCATATCTCATTCCCCTACATTCTAGGCTGCCAACACTGTGGCTAATTACTTAATTGCCTCCTATTTTATTTTATTTGGGTAAGTTTGACCAGGGGATGGTCACCTCCAGTATAGTGATAAAATAATAACAGTATAAATATAAAGGGCACCCAAGAAGGTTCATAGCCCCTCCTGTTCTCTACCAGGACAGCCAGGTTTAGGAAAATGGGGGACCTCATGCCAGATTTGTGTATGGTTATAACATAAGTGAAGTAAAGGATCATTGATTAGGAAACAGAATGGAAACCATGAGTGGATCAGTCTTCTATTGCGTGGGGCCATGTTGCCAAACAACCATATCTGAAAATGGTCTAATAGATAGGAGTGAAAACTTTTTATAATTTCATGTAGGATAAGAGTTCGTTCTAAAAAGGAATCCAAAAACATAGTATGAATTGTACATAGCACTATTGCTACTATTAGTGCATGGAGAGATGGAGGGATAGATGTCTATGTTGAGAGAAAACATTTTTCTAGATAGGCTGAATACCTGCCAATTGTCTTGGAGTAATAGGCGCATAACCTTCTTCCATATAACCACATAGGTAGGACATTGCTCTAGGCGGTATACTTAACTTCCATACTGGCCACATAATGTGCATGAATAATGGGAGAAGTTAGATCGCTGCGCAGTGTGATACGCTCTTTGCAGGCAACTCCATACATGAGCGCAATCCCTGGGTTGTATTAATGTACAATGTGTGTGTCTCCAGGTAATCCTTTGGTTTATAAACCGTATGGTATTCCCAGTATATCCATATAATCAATCCTGGTAATGGTACTGGATTATGGTGTAACATGTTGTTTATAACAACTTGGCCGTGAACTTCTTGTCTGTAAGTTAAACTTGGAAGACCTCAATGGTAAGTCTGTCTACTTATGTAGATCTTCTATTCCACTCTTCTAATGGCTAGGTGTATTTGTTTAAAATGTGCAGAGATGCCATGTGGACCTGTATCAGTTGGGTGAGATTCCAGCTACCTAAGCAACGTGTTTGGATGATTTGGGTTGTTTAGACGGATAGTGCGTGAAAAGTTTGACTTGCTACATGGACAAAATGTATGTTTGATAGATCTGGACTAGTTACCTGGGCTACCAGATACCTAGTATTTGGGATGTTTGTTCTATATTGTTAGCCCAACCTCCACTATGCTTAAGGTCAAATAAAGTTACTTGAAGCACAGGGGGCTTTCATATCCTGACCAAAGCCACTCCTGTATTAGGGCATATATTGTTATAAAAAAGATGATGAAAAGGCGATTGCATGCGCCATGAACCAATTGATTGATAATAATAGAGAGTTGGCAATCACAACTTGGCCTGTCAGACTTGTGTGTTGTCCATGAGGGAGGCAATTTGTTTATATATTGTGAACAGGAGATGATTTTTCATTATAGTGTTGGCATATCCCCCTGACTCAAGCTATAATCTCAAGTAGCGGATAGGTCCAGTAGCATACTTAGAAGTTAATTGGAGTTCAAATAGAAAGGAGGAACTGCGCTTACTAAAATGGGTGAGGAACACCTTGGGTCTCATAATAAGCTGGCCCAAGGTGGATAGTGTCCAATGGGTATTTTTTTCTAATAAGAAGGATTTCAGTTCTGTCAGCATTTAGTGATGCATTGCTGATCATTGAGTATTTTTGTATATTATTCCCAAGAATGCGAGTGTCATAATTGTTGGAGAAACCTGTCAAGCAAACAGCAAGTAAGAATTAGACTGGCATGCCAGCCCAGATGCCAGAGCATCTGAACACCAAACTAGAATGCCCGGGGCACTGCTGCTGATATGACAAATATGGAACTGGGAAAGAGTTCCACCAATATCTGCCGGTGAGCCAGAATTCTATATAGGCACAAAATAAAGTAGTAGATGCACATGGCTGTTGACCTTGAGGGGTACAAGAATGTCAGTGGATAAGGCGGCTTAATTTTTAACATGTAAAAACTAATTTTTGGGAAGAATTTTAATGTAAATTTAGGAAAGAATAATTGACCAACAATTTTCTCAGTGCAATATGACTGATTAAATAGTAGTCAATTTGGGGGAAAGAAAAGCTGGGATCAGGTCCCTCAAGTATAACCTAACCAGAAAATTATTCAGGAATGGGTGGGTTAGTTCCTTGGGAACCATCATCGCAAAATTTGGCGGCAGGCTGAGTCACTGTCAGTTTGACCTCAAACGCCTGAACCAAAGCTTGACTACATTTCTGATAGTTGGCATGATGACATTTAGCCCAACAAGCAGCAGGAATCCCCCAAGGCCACCCCATGTAGGGGTGGGCCCATTTGGTTGGGAATGGGTTTGGGATGCCCAACCTGCCCATGCTCAGTCGCTGGGCTGTTCATTTGGTCAATGACATTGCATCAGGTGCAACACCCAATTTGTCAGCAGGAAGCTGCCCATTGGGGGTGATGCCTGGTGGATTTTGGAGGGGAGAAATTTTTCTGATCATCATGTTAATCAAATTGCAACCATTGGGCATTCCATCCAATAGATCAGTCTTAATAACTTTTTGACCATTTAAAATCTGAGCATCAGGCAGATTGCCACTTGAATTGGTTATAATTGATTTTATTCTGGCGATCTCGGTGCAGATTTCACTGATTTCTCATACCAGTTCTGCTGAGGTTAGTGTGGGTACTGGAAATGGGATCTGAAGTGAGAGAGCTGTTACCCAGCGCTAATCTACTATGTGAGCGAGATAGCCCTAAGTAATGAGGGGTACAGCCATCCTCTTTGGTGCCTTCTTACTTGGAAATGGGAAAATGGCCCAGTCAACACCCAGAGGACATTCCCTGGGATTTACAAAACCCAACAAATAGACATATGCAACTGCCATCATTCTGAATGGTTGGCCATAGACGCTGACTCCAATAATGCGAGCATTTTATTGCAGATTAATGGGTAAAAGCTAAAGTTATATAATAAAGGGCTTAGAGGGTCACCTTTATGGAGTCCCCTCTGTGGTCAAACTAAATCTATTAAAACCTGATCTGAGTATAGCCATAGTGTTGATTAAGTAAACAACATCAACCAGTTTATAAATCTAGCTAAAAGTTTAAACTTGTGATGGTAAGCCCTAAGATAAGTCCAGTTAACCTGTCATAAGCCTTCTGTTGAGCCAAGAACACAAGTGCTCCAGAACTTTTAGCCTCACAGACATTAGCAACTGTGTGAATAGTATCCCATATGGATCTTCTGGGGACAATCCATATTGTGAAGGAGATAGTATCTTAGTTGCTATTTCCTATAGACGTTTAGCCATAATATTTGTATAACATTTGGTGTTAGTAATGGTTAGGGAGATAGGACGCCAGTTAGATATATTAGACCTATCTCCCTTTGTTATAAGAGTAACTGTGTATGTTTCTTGACCTTTAGGAAGAAGGCATGTTTCCATAATGCATTTATTCATGGAGTCTAGAATAAGGTTAGAAATTTTATTATTTTTTATAATATTCATAAGGAATCCCATCTGAGTTTGGGCATTTCCTTTGTAGTGCACTGCGCACAGCTTTCAATAATTCATTGCATAAAAAATTATTTGAGGTGGGTCAACCTTGGGACAAATATACCAAACCAAGAATATTTTCTAGCCAGTACAGTTTTTGAACTCAAAGCCTAAACTAGGGGTGGAAGCAGTTTTACCCACTCAGCTAACCACCCTTTTAAAAAGTATTTGAGGTGAGTCAACCTTGGGATAGGTATACCACACCAAGAATTTTTCTAGCCAGTACAGGTTTTGAACTCAAAACCTGGACTTGGGGTGGAAGCAGTTTTACCCACTTGGCTAACCACCCTTTAATTCATTGCATGAAATTAAATAAAGAATTATATTTTTAAACTGCGGTTAAATAATGTTCACTATTGAGAAATTTCTTAATTTTTGCTGGGTTTATGGGTCAGGGTTTTATAAATTTTTATAAAACCTGTGTACTTCATCCTTGACTTCCACTGGAATTTCCATTATGGATGTATTCAGCTGCCAAACTGGTGTGCAGGCTACCATATTCTTATGTGAGTAAAATTGGTGGAAAAAATAAGTTGAGCATGTTTCTCCAGCCATTATATCTTTTTACCTTGAATTGAACTCTGACGCGGTGTTGGTGTTCTCTTACCAAAGTGTTTGGCGCACAGATACCATGTTTTATTTACACCCTCATTCAAGGGTTTTATCCTGTTGCTGAGGGATTGTTTTCCAAGTGATTTACTTCAGCTAAGGTGCGTTTGATAATGGCTGAAGCTGCTCAGAATCTCCACAACATTGTGTTTTTGATCTGGTGCACTGTTAATTTCTTAGAATATGACCAGATGTCAGTGTATCCAAATAGAATGGTGGTGAAAAAATCCGTGTCAAAGTCATATTTTTCATCCAAGAATGAAAATCTAGAGAAATTTTCAGGGCATATTATGCACCATCTGGGTGCTTATGCAATTGTTTTGAATGGAGTAAAGACAACAAAACTAACCAGAGATTATAGAATTCAATTTTTATAGTTTTAAATTAAGTAATTTGGTGTCAAAAAAAGTCGTTAGTATAAGGTCTATGCGCAACATAGACAGTAATTTATTATTGTGAACATGAGAGTGAGTCATGTTTTGCAGGAGAGGCGAGCATTTGGGTATAGTATCTTATAATACTCATGTTGGACTTTAAAATGCAAATTATAACGTGTCCTTGTGGTGCCTCTGTTGTGTGCGGCCATCAATCAGCGTTTAGATTGACCCAAAGCTCATGTCTCCCATAATGAAGGTGTTAGTGGGAAGAGGGAGAATTGCCAAACATAAAATAAAATACAACATGATCCTGAACAAAATTCAGTGCATATATGCTGGCAATTGTGTGCATCTCATTGTGCCAGGAAAAGGTAACAGTTAGTACTTGGCCATTCAAAAAATTTTAATTGATAAATTTTAGGAATTGGGTTTGCATAAGCTAAACCTATCACTTTATTGCGATTGATATAATAGTGTTAGGATGAGCATATTTTGCCATGCCTCCTCCTTCCCATGTGGACAGTGGTCTTCCTTTATTGCCAGGATATACACAAGGGGTCTCGGCGTTACAGTTCTCTTAACTGTAGCCAAAGTTTGTAAATGAGTTCAAGCTGTAAACTAGCGGAGAGGCTAATAAACAAAAAGATGAGGCAAATTTGACTACTTTCTTGAGTTAAAAAGCATTGATACTTATAGGATGTATGGGGACATGGTGTCAAGGGGACCTTAGTGGCCCTGTACATTCAGGATCATTCACAATCTTCTGGACCAACTGCCTGGTTGGTGCCCTATTGTTCTGCATTGTTCTCAGGACCACAATGGTGAGAGTCGCATCTAGTGAAATTCAGGAAGAGGCACAAAAGTCCTGAAGGCATCTCCATCAATTAGGGTAACGTAATTCTTCCTGATCTAAACTTTCATTGGTGCCTTAAGACATAGGCTTCATTTGCACTGGCTCAAGGGTCAACTTATTGAGACTCAATTTGGTAGTAGGGGGTTCAATTCGCTCAATGTTTAAAACATGTTATCGCCCCCCTCAAGATCCTGTCAGAGGAGGGTATAGGGCTGAAGGAATCGGCCATGTACTTGGGTCACCATGGCCCCTGATGGATATCGCCTGTGTAGTACTCCAAATTCATCTTATTAATGACCTTATAAGGTCCATACCAAAGAATGTTGAGCTTGTTCTGTTGACCTCTTGGGTTAATTGTTCTAAGTATTCTCCCTATGCAAGGTGTGAGACTTGTCCTGAAGAGAAGGTTAACATATACTGCTATGCGGGACTCAACATTTACGCTATACAAATGGTCCCATAAGCCCCTGAATTAAGGTTTGAGTTTACATCATCTTTTTGGGTCTTTGGGTTCAGAGTCTAACCCAAATTACTTCAGATCTGGCTTATGATCATTTTAATATTGTTTGCGAATAATTTACCTAAACCCAAGGCCACAATTACCTGGTTTCATCAACTGTGACCTAAAGCTCCTGATATCTTCATCAGCTGTTCGTTCCAAGTAGCTAGCAAGTTGGACCTTTAAACATGAGCTATTTGTTGAGCTTCTACTTAGGGATTATAATAATTTACTAAGCTATGAAACTAACACCAGGAGATCAAGAAGCTCAGATGACCTTCCAGGTGGGACGTGATGAAGAACAATCCATGTGGGAATGAATAATGAGCAATGAATCACTCTTCGCCATTCTTAATGAATCATAATACCCTTTTACAGTTTCAACCTTAATATAAGTACTGACTTATTTAGACTAAAGTGTTTTCTAGTACAATATTATTTATCTTATATTATCTAAAGCTTATTTTATATTAATGAACAAATTCTCGCCCATCTCTGCGTCCTATGAAGCCCCTATCCTCTTGGCTGACCATGATGTACTAAGCCACCTTCAGTCAGCCGCTATGTCGTGCCCCCAGCATTAGCACATACAAGTGCAACTGGCAGAGTTGAGAAATCTGGTGCTCACTAAAGGGTGCTTCCAAAGCTCACCCTGAGGAGTTATTCTCAACTTTGGACGAAAAAGAAGATTCTACTATGAGCACTCCAGATCCTGCTATTCTGACCTACCTCCTCTGGAATGGCCATGACACAGTAGCTATAGGGACCAACTTTCTAAAGAATTCATTTGATTGTGACCCAGAAGACTTTGTGCACTTCTGAAATCCCAGTCAGCTGAAGCCTTTTCTTGACCTTTTGAAGACGCCTAAAGAATTTGAAAAAAACGTTAATGAGCAAAAATGCCAGCATCATAAAGTAAAAAGCTTAATGAAGGCGGTATTTTATTTTGTGGATCAAGAATCACGTTTCAAGAGGATGTGGGATGCTAAGAGAGAAGAAGATTTTGAAGATATCACTGAGCGGAATGACTGTTGGATGCTTTAAACTATCTTCTGTGATTAAAAAGCTTTGTTCAAGCTTCTTTCACCTTTGAGCAAAACCAAAAAGAAATTGTCCAAGCTACAACTCATCCTTTCAATTGAAAAATGATCAAACTAATCAGAGTGCTCAAATATTAATAAAAACTAATGATTTTATTACTAAAACTAATGTTTATTAGGTAATATATAAATTCCAATTTTTAATGTCATTTCTCACTCTGCTGCTTCATAGCAGAAAGTGGAAACGAATCTAATAGCCAGTTTGGGACCAAAAATGTCAAGTGACAAATCAAGCTCAGCCAGCAAGCATTGACAACACCAAACAAATCAATTTGGGACAAGTTAAGAGCTGTCTATAAACTTGATGATAGAATTGAGTCTTGAGAGCCCCATGAAAGCTCCAAATACCTCCAGCGCCTTGGTAATGTTAAAAGCGCCGGAAAAAACACTTGGGTCTTACCTTCTCAAAAGTAGTGATAGCACTCAGCTCTATTTCTCACTGGCAGGTCTGTCGCCCAGCAATTTTGATGGCTCTCTCCACCAATTAGTCCAACGTTAATAAAAAAGAAAAAGAGCTTACCTTGTTTCACCATCAGCTTGGGACAACGCCATTCCCAAAAAAACATGAGCCCAAAGGAAAATTTGAGCAGCTGAAATCTAAGGCTAAAAGATTAATTAATTTAGATAGTAGAGATTTTACCTCAGAAAGGCAACTGGTTGTCCCAACCAACAAGGCACCGCCATGGAACGTTCACCTGAGACAGTATTTGTTCCTAGAGTTGGGAACAAGGTTTTCAGCTCAAATGAGTTGATTTTTTCAGATTGCATCAAGATGAATCACAACACAAGTTTCAACAAATCTTAGCCTAAATTAATCCAAGTGTCCTGAAATCTAAAGCTGAGGAATTATTAATTTTGAAAGTTGAGAACTTACATTTAGATGTCCAAGCGTCATCATCCCAACAAGCCAGGCATGCAATAAGCAGACTGCACACAAATCCACCAGTGGCAAGGCAACCATAAGCAACTCACCACCAAGGCTGCTCGCAAGAGTGCACCTGCTTTCAGTGGTGTCAAGAAGCCTCATCAATTTTAGACCCAGAGCCAATGCCCATTGTGAGTTTGTGCAAGATTACAAAACTGATCTCCATTTCCAAGCCTCTGCTAAAGCTGATCTTCAAAAGTCTGCTGAAGCCTACCTCGTTGGGCGTTTTGAGGATATTAAGAAAGAGCTCACACAACGCAATAATTATTTGGTCAAAATGAAGAGGTCATTGAAGAGCTGTCACAGCGATCTTCTGGAGGTCAAAATGAAATTTAGAAACCTTGTTTTAAAATGCCCTGAAAATCATTCTGAGGTTGCTCATGACACCCTCTCTGACCTAGCCACCATGTCTGAGGGCAAGATTTACCTTCTATGCGCCGTAAACCAATTTAAGCATGGAGTTCCCTACAATCCCAAACCTGAGCACTCCATCAACTCCAACTCCCAATCTTGCACCTCATAAGATGCTACTGCAGCTGCCCTCAGCGTTAAGGTTGCTGGATTAATTCCTATTATCAGTGTTGAAGAAAAATCACTGAGACCTACCACATTATGGAGCCAGACTTGGAATGCCTCACAAATCATTCCAAGGTCAACAATGACGCTATCAACATATTCTCCAACGCCTTGCATCAGTTTAAAAATCAAAATAAAATTGAAGGCCTTCTGATAGTGATCAACCTCCGTGAGGTAATGAGCTTTTTCTTACTCAACCCAAAACTGACCACTGTACCAAACTATCTTGCTTGTTTGCCATTGGATTAGATGGCCACCTGATGCTTTACAAATTATTAATCCTTAGGCGCAAATCAGGACAATCTCATACCTGGTGCCAAGATCATCTCATACGCCTCGAGAAATCATGCTGTCCTGACTTATTCACTTTGACTGTCTACTCTAGTGACTCCATCCTAACTTGTCAAGTTAAACCAAAGACTGCTTATCCTCGCCGTCAATATGGACCCTCCAGACAAAGCCCCTATTTCCTGCCCTGACGCCGCTAAATCACGTTTGTCAAACCTGCTGCTGCTGGATTCTTTTGATGGCAATCACATGGTCCTGGTTTTCTTAAAAATGAAGACTCAGTGTGGCCTCTTGACCCAAATAAAATTGGCTTGTAACTGGACTGACCATCATCTGATAAAAACTTTTTAACGTGAAATGAAATGCATCAATCAATGGAACCTAATAAGATTAACCAGCCAATATACGACAAGAATACACACAAATACCTCAACAATTAATTGGGTCAATTATTTCTACCTGGACCAAGACTCAATCCTATGGAAAAGTCTTGAGGTGGGCTCTCTCAGGATTCTCCCTATGCAAGGTGTAAGCCTTATCCTAGGATAAGGTTGACATATACTGCTGTGCGGTACTTGACCTTCAAAATATTTAAAGGGCACCATAAGTCTAAATCAATGTTTGAGTTTACATCATCATTTTAGGTTTTGAGTTCAGAGTATTACATGAATTACTCCAAAGTTGGTTTATAATAATCTTAATATTACTCACAAATAATTTACCTAATTTCCAGACTACAATTAGATGGTTCCATCATCTGCGGCCCAAAGCTCCCAATATCTTCATCATCTGTTCATTCTAAGAAGCTAGCAAGTTGACCCTCTAACCTGGACTATTGGAAGAGCTCCTACTTAAAGTTAATACTATTTTAATTTATGCTATGTAACTAGCACTAGGAGATCAAGAAGCTCAGATGACTTTCCAGGTGGGAGTGATGAAGGACTTACCACGTGGGAATCAATAATGAGCAATAGTTCACTCCTCGCCATCTCCATTAAATCATATTTCCCTTTTACTTTTCAACAGTATTATAAATAGTACTGTCTTATTTTTTAAAATACTTTTTCAGCAGAATATTATTTATCTTATATTATCTAAGTTCTTATTTATTCTAATGAACAAAGTCACGTCCATCTCTTCATCTTATGAAGCCCTGTCCTCTTGACTAACCGTGATGAACTAAGCCATCTGCAGTCAGCCACTATGTCATGCTCCCCAGCGTTAGCACCTACGAGAACAACTGGCAGAGTTACAATAATGATGATAGAAGAGAACTAGTTCATCTAATTTATAAAATTGGTAAAGATAGTCAGATGACATTAAATTTGGGATGTCTCCCTTTCTGTGGTAGTGACAATGCCTTTCACGGTTAGGTCCAGAAGCCAGACAATTTCATTGGCTAAGGCCTTCATAGTTAAAAACAGTGTTCTCAAGTATAGAGGTATTGAGCAGGGGCTGAACGCTACTTGGTAAACTGACAGCACGCCTATATAAAGCTTCAAAAGGGCATCTTGATTTCTTAATGGTTGCTCATTTGGTAATTAAGCAAGCAAGGCGCTGGGTAAGTAATGGTTCCAGAAAGTAGGGTTGAAGCAGACATCTTCCGCATGATAGGGATGAGGGTTCCATTAGCACTTTCCAACGCCCAAATGTTTAAAGGGTTTTAAAAGGCGGTTAAACTTTTGTTATTCCAAAAAAGTGAAGTAATTTCTGGGACTACTTTCTGGGTGAAGTTTAGCCCATTGTCTCAAAAAGTTAATTGGCATCTGTGCTGGTGAAAATTGATAGAATAAAGAATAGAGCAAAAACTTTTGTTTTGGAAGAAGGAACGATATATCCATGACCCATTTGTTAAAATGGTCCATGGCTAACAGGATATATATATGGACATGCAACCCGGTGGATAGAAGGCCCTCTACATTGATGCTAATGACATTAAAGGGACCTGACGGGGCCATGACTGAGTGCTGATATTGGGGGCTAGCCCAATCATAAGAGACATGTTATACAGCCTCTAGAATTTCCTGGATGGTTAACCATTTGATCCCAATAAAATCTCTTTTTAGCCATTTTTGGAACTTCTTTACTACCCCATGTCCTGAAGTCACATGCCCCTTTAGAATAACATTGGTTCAAGAAGAAGGTTTGATTTATGGGAGCCAATTTTTATTGACCCTATTATATAACATCAAATCATTAAAAGAGTGTCATTGGTCATTTTGCAGAGCTTGACTTAAATCTCAGAAATCTCCAACTCTCTTCATTTGGGCCAGCTAATTAGATTATAAAGCTGGTTCACTTTGGGGTTCAGGGCCGCAGGTTATGAAATTCTAGAGAGACCTTTAGCATTCTATTGAATTCCTCCCACCTGATGGACAATAGTAAAATCGTAGTTCTGCAGCCTTAAGACCCATCAGGATAACTGGCTATATGGGTCATTCGTCTGCTGCAGCCATCAGAGCGAGTAATGCTCTGTGATGATGGTGAAATGGGTCCTATAAAGGTGAGCCAGTAATGCTTGATTGCTAACAAAACATCCAAGCACTTGCGCTCAGTAATTTTATAGTCCCATTTGGCCTTGATCAGTGTTTTTCTGGAGTAAGCTACTAAATGATTGACCTGATTCTCATCATGCTGGGCTAGGATGGCCCCAACGGCGATGTCACTGGCATTTGTAAACATCAGGAAAGACCTATTGAAATGGGAGTGGACTAAAATATGTTTAGAACAAAAAGTAGTCTGTAACGCATTAAATGCCTGTTCTTGTCCAGGCCACCACTTAAAAGTCACATTCTTCTGGAGGAGATAGAACAGGGGTTTACTTTAAGTCAGCAAACTAAGCAATGAACTGACAGTAGTATCCCACCATGCAAAAGAATATTTGAATAACCCAAAGAATTTTAGGGCTCTACATCTTCTTAATGGCGTCAATTTTATCTGGGATGGGTTGGATATCATCTTTTGAGGCATTGTGTGCGAGGATTTCCATCTCAGATTGAAAGAAAGAGCACTTTGAAGGCTTGAATTTTAACAAAGATTTTCAGAGATGGTTAAAAACTTTATGGAGATGTTCCATGTGGCCATTGAAAGTTTGTGAGAAAAGAGTCATATCACAGAGTTACTTGAAGACACAGAATAGCTTCAAGTCACATAGGATTCCGTCCATGACGCGTTGAAAAGTGGTGGGCGCGTTGCATAGCTCTGAGACATCCTCGTGGGCTCAAACAGTCCCTCATTGGCTATAAGCGCAATTTTGGTTTGATCTTCAGAGGTGAGTTCTACCTGCTAATATCACTAGCAAGATCCATAGCAGAAAACATATGTGACCCAGCAACCAAGCAGAGAGAGTCGTATATTGTAGGCAAGGATAACTGTCATTCTTAGCGATGAAATTGAGCTGGAAATAGTCCATCACCACACGATGGCTGCCATCCTTCTTACAAACTAACAAGAGAGGGGAGGCCCAAGGACTACGCAAAAGCAACAATAACCTAGCTTCAAGAAATTATTTGAGCTTAAGCACCACCTGAGCTTCTTCAACTTTACTTTTCCAGTAGGGTTGGGACCGAATTGTGGAGCTTCCCAAGTCTCCACATGATGTAGAACAACCACTCATTTTCCCAAAACTGTAGATAGAGGTTGAGAAAAGTTCTGAATATTCCTCCACTACTTTCTTAACCTGTCTCTGTTGCTCACTTGTGATCCCTTGCCTAATATGTGTGTCAACTAGAGCTAATAATGGGGGCATTTTAAACCCAAAATCTCTTTAACTTCCAAAGCTGTGGACATTGTCGACAGCTTTACCTGTAGGAGGCGAACATAAGAAGCTGGAGTATTAGGGTCCACTATCATAGTTTTGTCAGTAAAGTTAGCCAAAACTGATATGGATTCAGCATAGGCAGGATCTAAAATTCCTGGACAGGTTAGGACCTTCTTTACTGATGGATTATCTAGACCTCAGATTTCCAAGAGGTATCCAGAGGGATTGTTGATGTGAACCCAGGTGTTGATGATAACCTGGGACTTTGGCAGTATAGTAGTCATCTTAAGCAAATAAATTGGCATGCCTTCTTGGCCATCAACTGCTTGGAGTGGCATCCTTAAATAAGAGAACCTTGTTTGATACTTAGTTAAAAATTGACTTTCACTCTCAAATAGGCAGGCCAAGGCCTTGACTTCCATTTTGGCGTCACCTGAGCACAAAAACCAGTGGGACCCGGCGTCCCAGAAGGGAAAGAAACCCCATCATAGTGCACTATGGAAGAATAGTCTCAAAGGAACTGATTACCAAAGAGAATGTAATTTCTCAGGTTGTATAAATCAATGGCATTAGTATTCACTGAAAGCTTTCCAAAGCGAATAAGTAAGGAAGATGGGACCAGTGGACTGAGTACATTGTGGACCAGCCATACCGTATTCCATGTAATGTGGCTAGTCTGGAGTGATTGTCAGAAATTTGCCATCCAGGCTTCAAAATAAGAATGGTTTGGGGCATAATTTGCCAAAAAGGGAAAATTTCAGACTTTTACAAGACCTTGATGATAATAATATTGATTTAAACATAGATAACGATTTTATCAGCCAAAAGTCTCTGGCCAATTATTGGCGGAACCTCACGAATTTAGCAACTCAGTTATGAATACCAACTGGGAAGAAAGTGCTAAGTTGGGGAGTCAAATTTCCCTGACTCCATGGGAAAACTGGGGAGTCCATCAAAGGTTTCTCTCCTGGTCACGACTAGTCCAAAGCCAGAACCTAGTGGGGACCACCCCCTTTTATAGGCTTGGCGAGGGTCCCCCAGGGTGCAAAAACTTTTGCCAAAAGGGATTGGCTAAAAATCTTCAAATTGTTACCCCACAGGTACATATTTGCAAAGATTAACTCCCCATTAGTCGTTCAGCCATAGTGAAGCAATTTTTCCAAGATTTGATAGGCTAAAATCTCATATTACCTAATTCAGAATTTCCCAAGCCATCCAAATGTCGAGCCTCAACATCTAAATAAAATTATCAAATTATTAAGTGTAGTCTCCTACAAACTTTTCTCTCTCATTGCAATCACTTTTGCAACTTATTCAATTCAAGTCTGATTCTAGTTTGATAATCTCACAGAGGAGATTAATCTGCGCCCATGTCAGGGAGCAGTTGGGCAAGTAAGGTAAGAGGAGCAGGTGGTAGGCCCGCAGCCTCAAACGTTCAAAAACGTCCCAGAGAAACTGGAAGAATAGAAAAAGATTCAAAAAACTGGCAGTCACTATTTCCCCAGAAATCCTCGCTTGGCAAGCATGATGCAACCAGTACATCAACACGCCGCACTCCCAACCACTCTCGTTGGTGGAACATGGAGTCCATTTGCTTCTGGACATCCAACAAACAGCTCTATGAGAAAAATTATGTGGGGATGTGCACACTTTTTTCCCAACTGCGGTGTATGTTGCACCTCACTCCATGTCACGCGGTTAGCTGGACTTCAATTTCAAAAACAAGGAGGCAGCAGACGAGGCTGCAGTGGTGCGCATAGTGGTTGACCTCCCCAAAGGGCAATGGGTCATTGAAACCAAATGCACCAGATGGACAAAATCAAACCAAATTTTCCTCATGTTTGACCTTTTACCTACTACGGTAAAATGTGCCATTTTGGAGCAGCACCTGAAAGATGGTCTCACCATTTATGGAGAAATACAATCTTTCGAGATGAAACACTTTATGCTGATGCCACACCTGTGCACTGGCAAAGCCATCGCAGTTATGACCCCAACTGAGGAGATTGCAAAGGACCTAACCCAGATCCTGCACTCCACATATATCAATATTGAAGGGCATACCACCCAACCTTTCCGGGTAACCGTGGACAGCGCGCCCCCCATCTGCACCCACTGTGATGTGTTCAGCCATAAGGCACATGCATGCCCCACCAAGGAGGGCATCACATTCTAAGAGCACCCTTCAGCGGCCATGGCCAGCGGAGAGGCGCACTACGAACCAACTGCAAGCACCAAAGAGGCTTGCCTGTGGAGAGCATAAGGCTGCTACCTACTGTTAAAACCTATTTCATTATAAGAGTGGAAGAAGGCCAAGCAGGCCCGAAGGGCCGCGGCCAAAGAAGTGGCTAAAGTCACCACTGCTATCCCACACTCCCAACGCCAGGAGGACATCAAAACCTTTGTGGCGGAAGCCACTCAGGAATCCATCAACCAATCAGATTGGGAAGCCCATGCCAATTGGGACACCCAATCTGAAGATCTGATGGGTGACTCAATTTCACCCGATCTTTGCAACCAAGCTCTGAGCAGAACTGACTTGGGGTCCAACCTACCTGAAAATTTTTTTTTCAACCTGATTGCTGGTGCACCAAACTCATCCGCACCACAAAAATCCATTTGACGTCGGGGAAACAAAAAGCGAAGGCAAAAGCCAACACAAACCTTTCTGCTAAAGACAACAAAACTACTGATAGCATTGCTGTAAACACCCACACTGCCATGAAGGCCTATGGGAATCTAGAGGAGGCTAGTGGGCCCAAGTGCCCACCCCCTCACACCTAAGGTGTGATGGGGGAAACCTTCACTTTAGGGATGTTGAATATCGCCAGACTCAAGGCCTCGCCATCCTGTGCTAGGAAACTGAGTTTATTACAGAAAAATTTACCCGTGGATATCCTGGCCATCCAGGAGTCCCACTGTCCACAAGGTTCCAAGGATGCTTGGAAAACCATGCTCCTCCCATCCCTATTCTTTTGGTCAGAGCACTGTGGGGTGCTAGTTCAGAAAAACAATTTATTCAAATTTTTATTGTTGGAATCCTTCCTCAATGGCTGAGTCCTCTTTAATACTTTCTCGTGGGCTGACATGGCACATGCTATCATCAACATCTACACCCCAACCTGTGCATGAAAACATTAAGAATTTTTCTTGTCAGTCAAATCCCTCCTGTTACCCCCAGACCCTTTTGTAGTTGGCGATATGAACTGTTGGCTAAACACACCAACGGACCATTGGCATTCCTCCTCCCACGCCCCTCAGGGTCATGTAGAACTTCACGTTCTAAAGGCCACCCTTGGGTTAATGGATGCACTGCTGCGGCGAGCCCCGCTGCTCAAAATTCATGACGTGACCCCACATCCACAACGGCCAATTAAGGTCCATGACCCGCATAGACCTTATCCTTACGCCGGCGAAATTCCAACCCCACATTTCCCACTTCAAAACAACAAAAATTGAATTCTCCAACCACCAGCTGGTCTCGATAACCTACCACCTACCTGTCACAGTGGCTAAGGCCCCACATTGGTGCAAACTCCGCTCTCCCAAACTTGCGTCACCAGAATTTTCCACTTGGGTGGAATCAGCAACTTTGGCAAAAGAGTTTGTTACACCGTTTTGTGCGGACCCCATCTCCACATGGGCAGCCTTCAAAAGAGGATACCATCCGCCACTCTCGCCACCTATCCTCCCGATGCTCATGAGCCACATTGGCTGTCATCTCACGCGCTCTGGCAGAGTTGGCACACCTGGAGTCCAACATTCCAGCCACAGGATACAGCCCTGCATAGGGCTGAAAGTGGGTGGTGGCAGCCGCCCACCTCAACGTGCTTGAAAGGCAACACAAACATTGGGTTTGCATTCAGTACAGGGTCAAACGCATTACAGAGGGTGACAAGTGCACCGCATACATTTTAAAAAAAATTTCGAACTACCCAGAGCATGGCCTGCACACAGGTGCAAAGATCGGATTATTCCGTCACATATACACCAGCTGAAGTGGCAATCAAAACACAAAAGTATTACTCTGAGTTATACCAATCTGATCCAATTCAGCTGGCTGAAGTGGCAGAATTTTCGACCAAACCCACATCTACACAATTTCCTGATACCTGGACGTAATGAATTTGATTACTCCGAATGAATTATGGACAGCCATCCGCGGTGCACCAAACCGGAAATGCCAGGCCCAGATGGCATTCAATATGAATTCTATAAAAAGTACTTCAAATATATATCCCCAATACTGCTTGCCTCACTTAACCAGAGACTTCTGGAAACACGCCACCTACCAGGAGGACAAGAGGCCTTCACTGTCACACTCTTCAAGAAAGGGGACAAGCTAGACTTAGCCAACTGGCGCCCCATTTCTTTAACTAACAAGGATACAAAAATTTTAACAAAAATCATGGCTAACCGTTTAAGGATTGTAGCATCTGCCACCATCTCCCCAGAACAATTTAATTTCATACCCAGATAGTCGATTTGGGACAACGTTCACTCTGTGGCTAACGCATGCCAGTCCACAGCCTCTGGGGCACTTGTATTCTTGGACCATCAGAAGGCCTATGATAGAGTAAACTGGGAATACCTCAGGGCCTGCCTCCATCAATTCCACTTACCCCTCGCTTTATCAACTGGGTGATGCTGCTCACGGAATCTGCAACAATGGCAGTGCGTGGCCCTGGCTTCCTAACGGAAGTAGTCCGCCCTCACAGGGTCTTGCGACAAGGGGACCCCCTTAGCCCACTTTTATACAACTTCAGCCTTGACCCACTACTTCGAAACATGAATGCCCAACCCACTGGGGTCTATGTGCCAGGCTAAGCCCCAGTCAAGATGATGGCGTTTGCAGATGACTGTGTGGTTGGGGTGTCTAATAATAAAGATGCACGTGCACTTAAAGCTCTTATTCAGGAGTATTCACGGATAAGTAACGCTGCACTGAACTCTTCTAAAACCGAAATCATCCTCCTTGGCTGGTATCAAACCTGCTGGGCCCCAGCAACCAGTGCCCAGCCCAGCCCATCTGCTCGCACACGTGCTCGCCTTCCCAGCTCACCCCACACCGCCCCACTGGTGCTCCCCTTCGTGCCACGCCCTACCATAGGGCTGATCCGCCATCTGGGCGTGTGGGTGGAGGCAGGTGGGTACGCATCAGCAGTAATGGAGAGTCATATTCTAGACAACGTGACGAAGCGCATAGTCTATCTCAGAGCCCACCCTACTTCCCTTACTGGCATGGTTGTTTTAGCCAACACTATGCTCCTCTCCAAAGTCTGGTTTGGGGCTCAAGCCATCCCCTTCTCCCCTGGCTTTTTCAAATCCATGTATGCCCTCCTACAAGGATGGCTTTGGTCAGGCCGCCCACCACCAGTACAACTCGAGGTCATGTTTGGCCCTCATCATCATGGTGACATGAGCCTGCTTGACTTCAAAGCCCATGCTGCCAAGATCCTTGGCACCTGGATTGCGGCCGTCACCGCCCCTACGCTCCCCTCCCAACACTGGCCCCGTGCAGCCCGCTCCAACTTCTCCCACGCCTTGGGCCTCAACAATCCATCAAACCCTCACTCCCTGATGAAATACCTGGCTTCACACCCATCGGCCACAGGTCCTCACGGGACTAAAACCCACTACAAACGAATCCTTCTCTCCATGCGGAGCGCTGAGTGGAGAATTCATATTAGCGGACACACAGCCCAGAGAGGCAGCCCCTCTCCTCAGTTCACACAAGAGGTAAAGGGGCTGCTCATCCAAAATGGCGTGATCCCCACACGGCCCCATGTCTTATCCAGGGGGACTACCTGGACATGATGGACATCCCTTACTCCATTGAAACCCAAAAAACTATCTGGAAATACGCACACCATCCTCTGTTGCAGCCTCAAATCTGTTCTCATGTGTGGCACTGCCTGAGGCGGGTGTACCATATGGCTGAGCGCTCTAACGCTTTACATTCATCCTGCGTCATGTGTGGCCAGTATGGAACGCTGTTCCACCGCCTGGAGAAGTGCCCCACCTCTAAAGCGATATGGCGCGAAGTTCAACGTCTGCTGGGCCAGGATCAAACACATCTTTCCAGTCTGTCAAGAGATATGTTTGCTTTATCAATGGCCTCCCCCCTTCCACCCTCCCTCTGTGCTCTGGTGGTTGAAATCGCCATGTGGACTATCCACACGATTGTCTTGGATGCCATCGCAGGCTCCACCCCCACCCTCCCAGAAGCTGTACACAGATTCTGGTCTCATTAGGTGGACCACTTTCAGGTGTGGATGTTTGGATACCTCCCACCACGTTGCCAACAGCTGGTCTCCTCCTGGTTCCCAGTTTGGTTCATCAAATCAGACCCTTTCCTCCACACGTGTTCAATTGTGGCTACGGCCCTTCACATGTTCCCTCCTCCCCATAAGTGGCGTTCCCGCTGGCAACAAGAGATAGCATCGCTTTTCTGGGGTGCCTTCCCAGTTACTAAGTTTTGTCTCTTTTGGGTCAAATTAAGAAGTGTCCGTCCCATGGTCAGCCTTCCTCGCAATAAATTAAGTGTAGTCTCTTTTTTACCCCTGCGCAGCGCCCAATAAATATCTAATTAAACATTTTTAGTATTTATTTGTTTCAGTTAATATCATATAAGTGGTGAGAAAAGCCCTCACATATATTGTTGGATTTGAGGCAAAAAGCAATAGTGAGCCTCCTTTCAAGCCAAAAACACAACAGTGATTTTGATGCGTGTCAGATTCTGGTGTTGACCCAAAAATAAACCCTTCAACAACTAACAGATCAGGCCGATTATTCTCCCAAATACTCAAATTAATGCTCTGATTTCAACTCAAGCCTATTGTAATTACTCAGTTTGGGCCATTTATCCCCAATGTCAATTTGATCAACTACTTTATCAAAAAGCTTAGGTTAAATCCACTGTTGCACTATGGCTGATTATCACTACACCAAAACTCATCAATTGGTCCCACATATTGGAAACAATATCCAACACTTTGCATAAGAAATTGTTTGGATCAACCCGGAAGATAACTTCTAATTGTCCCATGGACTGAAAGACATTTTAACGTAATCATTTTCCGCCTTAGGGAGAAATTCGTATGTCAATCTGCATAATCATCATGATAGCACTTGCACATGGAATGCTTGAAAGGGAGTTCCTAGTACTATTGAGAGAGGGGCCTGCTGACGTCCCAATTAGTGGTACTTCATCTACTCAAATTGATGCATAAATTTTACATAAGATGTATTTCGTCAGCAGTATGACAAAACTTAAATCAAAAATCTAAGATAATTTGTATGTTTTTATTGCAATTTTTGTCCCTGAAATCCTCCAAGTTTTAAGAGTACTTTGTCACTAATAAACCTGGCAATAGGTCTCAGTCATATCTATTCAAGGGCTGAACTGAGTTGGTAAAATATCTGTTGAAATTTTGTGCTCAAATGTGGCCAGGAGATGCCCTAGAGGTATATTTACCAGCGCATGGCCTATCTACTAATCATCAAATTAATATCTTTTAATAAAAGATATATTTATTTTATCTCTTTCCTGGTCTTTATCTGAATCCTAACTTTGGAGAAGTGTCAATATGCTGGAAGCACCAAATCCACAGCTTGTATCGAAACCTGCCTTGGAAGAAGTTCCTTAATTATGTTGGGAAATTAAGCCCAAAATTGGCCAGAAGAGTCGGGGCTATTCAACTACGCCTAGTGAGTTTCCTAACAGTGAGAATACCATAAGTTACTGGAATTATTGAGGATCATTCTATTGAACTTCATCCTGATTAAGCATGTGGGATATTAATTATCAAGTGAGTGATCCTCAGAACTTCTCAACACTGGTGATCACTACAGGGGGCTCTGTTAGTGTGTTGCTTGAATAACTTGAGGTTTAGTTAGGAGGTGTAAGCCATTGGATCTGTGTTTGGGGGAGGATGCCACCAGCGGAGCCTCAGCCCCAACGTTCAGTTTTCATTGCCTCTTGGAGATGGGGGAAGAGTCAAGAGCCTCCCAACCATTGCGTTGATGATGTTTTGGCCCACTAAAATGGTGGAGTTGCGCTTGAGGAATATCAACTGGTTAAGTCAGGGGATATGTTAGACTTTTAACCAGGTGATTTTCCTCAAACATTAACAGAATTAGTATAATAATTAATTGAGGATGATTACTTTTAGTTTGCTAATTTTGATTCTTTATTTAATGATAATACTCCTATTTGTGCTCCCAATTTGGTTGGGATGAGCTTTCTTGATCTACAGGATCAAGAAAGTATTAGGGATCATCCCCAATAAAAAAATCGGTGGGTCTCAACACCGGCAACTGAGGCTGAGGATGTTAAGATAATTAGTATTATCAACTAAGATGCCAAAATGCTTAGATTCAATGTCAAAAGTATTGGGAAATGATCCTGGTAGATTTTACAGTAAATTTTGACACTGGAAACTTATGCCAAGGATGTTAAACTAATTAATACTAATCATTTAAGTTTATTGTAATCTTATCTCAATGCCAACTGCCATGAAAGATGATTGTAGGTTTTTCTGGCAGAAAGCCAAAAGACTTAGAATTAAATATCTGACTATGAATTTGCTGCTAATTTGGAGTACCGGCGACTTATGCTGAGGATGCTCAAAGTATTTAAAAATAATAGTTTATATACAATTAACTGGTGTCTGAGATGAGCAGAATCAGGAGAGAATCGCCAGTAAGAGTTCTGACGAATGCTAAGATAGATAATCACCAGTGAGAGTGCTGATGATGCTGGCTATGAATGCCAATGACATAGATAGGCAAGAAATACCTATAAATAGTTGATCTCTCTCCTAATATAAATATCTTCAAATCTTATCTTCAGTTTTATTTTATTAATTGTGGATATCTACCTCTGCTAGTTTTAAAGTTGATGTAGTTCATCTTGGCTGGTGGAGGAGGAATGGGAGATCCCCAGTTGTCAGGTGCTGGGTTAGAACGCCTGGAGTGGTCAGTGCAACCAACTCCCAACCTTGAACTAGATGGAACCCTCACGGGAACTTAGGCAACTAGCAGCAACAATGAAGGACTGAAAGGATTGAAGTGGAGAAACCATGAGGGAGTCAATAGAGGCCGCTGAACCATAACTATTAGACATGTCCCAGGAGAGGACCTCTGAGCTATAACGAGTGGTCATGCCTCAGAAGGAGAAGTTGTTGGTCTAATGGGTGGTGGGTTGCCTTGCAAATTTGTAGGGAAAGGTCGCTAAATTGTGAAAAAGCAAGGGCCAGCAGTCTTCATACTGTTTGGCCTGGCACACTAATGGAGTCACATAAAATTGAGAATGAAAAATTCTCAACAATGCGTTACATCAGTTTAGATGAATTGGCATTCATGAAAGAACCACAGTTGAAAATGGCATAGGCAGGGGTTTTATGGAATCAAACAGCAACACGTGTAACCAAACTCCTTAACTGCTAAGTATTGTGAGAAACATAGGAGGTTCATCAGAAGAAGAGTAAGCATTATCGGGCTCTTTATTATCAATGAGTACCAAAACTTCATCTTCTGGTACAAAAACTTCAAGCTCATTATAGTTTAGTGATTGCTCTTCAGGCGGTACAGGGATGATAGCTTGAAGTGTCTCATCCTTCATGCTGACAGCCTCTATTCCCACCTCTTGGCAATTTTATACAAAAAGTCATGACCTGTGACGGAACTCATTGCAGTGTTAGATTCAAGTTCTGGGATTCTTCTGGTTTTAACACTGTCGACCCAAGGTTTGCTGAAAGAATTGGAGGTGGTAGACTTAGGGATACAGGGTATTTTCAGGTATTTCATTAAGCGCTTCCTTATTTTCTTGAATACAAGTAAGCCCATTTATGGCCAAGAATATGCATTTGAACTTCAGGAGAAAATCCAAAGTGAAGATGACTGCAGTGATAGCGTCATTCAAGGTAATGTGGTTAGTGGTGACCAAGAACTGTTCTTGGGCATATATTTGCTGGCGAACTCCACAGGGATTTCTCGTTTGTTAAAATGAATGCCCATGAACACTTGCATTTGATAGACTAAGGTTTGGTTGCTGCCAAATTTCTGAATCAGGACGGTTTGGACTTGTTCCCACGTGTGGCAATCCTTAAGATGAGGAGCCATAATCCCCAAATGGTACTATTCAAACAGGAGTGGATGTGTTTCCATTATGTAATTCAATAACCTCTTACATAGAACTTCTATAAGCATATAGGAACGAGGCAATACTCTTGTAGCTGAGGGTAAACTTCTCCTTGAAACTATTTGTTGATTATCGGCGTCTGGGCTTGATTCCACCAAGTTGGTTTTGCACAGGGTATTAGCTACTGAGCAACTAAATCGGATAATATGAGGATTGCCAACTTCTTATCAAAACTTGATAAGATATATACGGAGCTATCACCCCTTATTTCTACCTTTATTTAATATAAATTGCAGACTTCTCTGTGCTCCCTTTCTTCTCATAAAAAGACTAGCCTCTTTAATCTTCCATGAGATTCTTTATACCTCAGTTCCCCCAGCTGAATGCATCCTCATCTTGGTACTCTTCTATTCTTCTTCCCTTTACTAATTACTCTCATTCATATAAAATCTTGGCATAAATCCTCTCAATTTGCCAAATGTCATCATTTTACTCAATTATAACTCGTGTATCCCTTTTTTGTAAATCTCAAGACTCGTCTTTACCCCTTCCAGTCCACCAATAAAGGTAGCATATCGTCCAGCCATATCAACTTCCTGACATTACCCCCTCTGACTGGACGATAGGCTTTTACTAATTATATGCTCAGAGGAACTTTGCGTGGACTTGGTGGATAATCTGACCCCCAGCGGGTTCCTTAATAGTGTAGACATCCATGCCAGTTTTTCTCAATAATCTCAAATAGACTGACCCAAATGTTGAAGAGCTTGTTTTTGTCCAAATCCATGCTGGTCGTGGAATAAAACCTAGTTCCCCACAAAGATCAATGGAAGTCTGCTCCGACGCTTCTGATCAGCCATCTGATCGTGAATCTTCTTGGCCAAACTGTTGGAGTAGGCTTCCATTTGCAGCTTGATCAGTGTATCCGTGAGCGTCTTCAGATATCAATGAGGAATCACACCACCAGTGTCCTCTACACATGAATATAGCAAGGCAGGCAGAGCCAGATGTCGACCATACAGCAGTTGAAATGGACTCTTGCCGTGGCCAAATGATAACTGATATTATAAGTGAACATATCAGTAGTTATAAGGGTGCTCCATTCTGAGGGCCAATCCATTACCAATTTGCGGAGTATGTTCACTAGGGTTCCTTTGACTCTCTCCACCATCCCATTTGATTTTGGATGATAGGGGTGGTCAAAACCCCGCAAATCACCATCAACTCATTTAACTTTGCAGGATATGCAAAGTGAAGTTGGTCCTGTAATCCATCAGAATGAACTGCGGGCAGCCGTGCCACTGTATAACACACTCCATAATAAACTTGGCAGTAGTGACCGCGCCCAAGTCGCTAATAGCCCAAGCCTCCAACAATTGGGTCAAATGATTGATAGCAACAATTATATACTTGGATCAATGGGCACTAGTTGGCAGAGGTCCCACTACATCAATGGAAATGGTGTGCCATGAAAACTGAGGTTTAACTAGTTGATAGGTGGTTTTCTTGCGGAAAGGCTTTTCCACTTGACACTGATGGCAGCAGCCAACCGTTTCCAATAAGTCTTAATGCATGATTTCCCAGAAGTATCAAGGTCACAAAAACTCTAGCCTTTTCCATAATCCTCCATGTCCTACATCCCAATGAGCATCCATAATTATTGAGGGTCTAGCTAAAGATTTATCAAAACAGCATCAAGTCCACGATCCACTTATATATTTCTTCCCCTTGTACAAAGGTATCCTCCCTAAGTCCATCTAACACCTCGATCACCTGCAGCGGCTCATCCTGGTATTTGTTTGCCACCATCTTTTCTACATTATATCACCTAGATCTGCCATGATAGCGACCGTGGGCAACTGAGAAAGACAATCTGAATTTTGATGTTTTGCTCCCAGTTGATGTAAAATCTCAATATTATATGTTTTGCAGCTTCAGAGCCCAAGATGCGAGCCATCCTTCCAGTTCATGAAGATTCTGTAGCCAGCGCAAGGAAGCGTGATCCATCACAACTTGGAATCTTACCCCATGCAAATATACCTGAAATCATTTGTAAGCGTAGATCACCGCTAGACACTCCTGCTCAGTTACAGTGTAGTTTCATTAATGACAGTTCAAGCTTTAACTACAGAATGCAACAGGATGTTCCACGCCGCCATCATCCTTCTAGGATAATACTGCCCCAATAGCAGTGAGGGATGCATTCGTTTGTACTATATTTTTTTGTTGAAGTTGGGATATTTCAATATGGGTTCACTTACTAACGCGGTTCACAATACATCAAAAGCTTTCTGGCATTGTTCCATCCAATAGAAGGAAGCGTTTTTCTTTAACAACTCAAAAAGCGGGGCCTTAACGCAGCTGAAATTTGGAATGAACCATTGGTAATACCCAACCATCCCCAGAAACACCTGAATGTCCCATTTGACCCTGGGCGAGTCATATTGCCTATTGCTTCCACTTTAGCTAGCTGCGGTATAAGCCCATTTGAATCCATGACAAACCCAAGGTATTCCAATTGTTCTTTAAAGACATGGCACTTTTGAGGCTTAATTTTGATATTAGCAGCAGCGAGGCGCTGAAACACTTGCTCCAAGTGGGCCAGGTGCTCTGTAAATGTCCGCAAAAACACATTGATGTCATCAAGGTAAACTATGACGCAGGACAGCTTTAAATCACCTAAAATTGTATTTATAGCACGCTGGAACGTAGCTGGGGCATTACACAACCCTTGCAGCATGGGAGTCAGCTGGAACAACCCTCTTGAGGAGATGATTGCACATTTCTCCCATTCCACTAATGGCAATTTGATCTGCCAGTACCCCAAGATCAGATCCAAGGCGGAAAAATAGTATGCCACACCCAATTGGTCTAACACATCATCAATCCGCAGAAGAGGGTATTAATTCTTCTTTGTTACATTATTGAGTTTATGATAATTAATAACCACCCAATTTGAGCCATCCTTTTTCTTTACAATGAGCACAGGTGATGCCCACAGACTGTTTGACAGCTCTAGCATTCCTTGCTCAATAAGTTTATTTACCTCATTGTAGACAACCTCTTCCGCCGCTTTTGAACATCTAATAGGTCATGATCAAATGGGAGGGTGATCCCCCATATCTATCCAATCGACCACCCCTTGAGCACACCCCAAGTCATGATCATTATATGTAGTAAATATCCTAATACTTTCCAAATAATGACATAGCCTTACCTTGCTGATCCTTCTTTAATCCTGTGAGCATTTCCCGTGGAACCATGGTCAGTATGCTGAACGAGGAGCAAGTCAGTAGTCCAAGAATTCCCATGAGCCAAAATCATGAATATGACGAACTTCCTCTATAGGGACTAAGTGTAGGTAAGCCACCACTTGGTGCCATTGGATCATTATTGCCTTCTTCTGTAGGTTTGCTAGCAGCACTTTCACCTCCCCATTCCCAGGTAGCAGCAACCCTGAAGCCACATGTGGTTCAAGCTGTGAGTGCTGGTGAGGCGCCATAATTTCTCCATAAAGCGCTTTTGGGACATCGATTTAAGGCCAGTCCCTATTATGCTCTGGTGTCCAGATGGTAGGCTTAAAGCGCGCATTGCCTGAAGCGGGATTCCTTTGTACTTTTATATCTGGTGAGGGAGGATTCTGGTCTGCTGACTCAGTTGCCAATAATGAACAGGAATCACTTCATCGCTGTATGCTAGATTGATCTGACTGGAGTGGACTATATCCATTGGGATACCACCAGAGGAAAAATATACAGAGATCTGTTGGCTGAACATAGTAAGAGTTTACTCTGCCATATTTATCACAACGCCAAATTTCCTCATAAAAGCCGCGCCAATTAACATATTGTAGTGGTTATTGGCAAAACCACCACCAGAGCGAACACCTGGACTGACCTGAATCGTAAAGGCAACGCGCTATATTATCCTTCTGACACAGTGCTGTGTGTTCCCGCGGTCCCACATACTACTCAATGGTCCACATCCAGTTTCAACATAAGTTTAGCCACCAACCGGGTGGAGACTATGTTCACAGGTGCTCCTGTGTATATGATAGCGCAGATTTTTGTGTTTTGAACGAATATTTCGCAATAAGTACATTCCAAGTAAGAAGAACCATCGGTGTTTATTACTTGTACATTCAAGGGCTTTGTGCTACTCAAAAAGGAGGAAATGCCCATGCCAACCTGATGATACTCACTAGTGATTTTCTCCACCAGAATGGCTACGTTACCCCTACTAAAGGGGCAATGTTCAGCGAAGGATCCGCGGTGCTGGTGCCAGAATGTTCCAGGATCTGCCACACATTTGGCTTCTGCACGTCTTGGCGGAACTCGGCCCAATTGGGTGAACTTTTACTCTTGGAAGCAGAAGCAGGGGTATCCAAAAAAAGATTCTGGTATAACAAATCATCCGATTGAGGTTCAATTTCTACATGAAAAGATGTTTGGGAATTGTTAGGGACAAGTGAATTGGACTTAGCGGAGGTAGAGCGTCCCATCTCTACTCCACTCAAGCTTTTCCCTGCCTAATTATCTTAGTTGGTATTCTGTACACTTGTGGTTTGCTAGGTCAATTGGCCGCATAATGCCCTCTTTGTCCGCACTAGAAGCAAGTGCTCATAAAAGGTTCAGTATATAGTTTGGGGCGGAAGTACAAGTGTAAAAGTTGCCGGTAAGGGTCTAAAGTCACAGATGAACTGGGGAAGCGTACATGGGCTGTAAAGGGTCTACTGACTAGTATGAGGGATGAATTGTTCCAGAGGCAGATAACCCAGTTGCTGCGGCCTATATCCTGAAAGGATTGGAGCGAGGGCAACCAAGATTTTTTGGGCTACATTGGGGGCACTGTTTGTGGTGGAGAGTCAACGTAAGGTGTTCACAATTCGAATAAGTCCAGTATCCCCATCCAACATGTGAGACATAGCACTATATAGTTCCTGATATGGTTTAACAGCCGCCGTCATTGCTATTCCTACATCCTCAGTAGTTAAAATGTTAGCTCCAAGTAGGTCGTGTGCTTCCACTGAAAACCGCTCAGCAAATTCTGACAGGGTCTCATTTTGGTAAAACTGTATAGTCATAAAATTGGCTTTCTGTTAATACATCTTAGTAGCGCCCCCCAAAAGCTGGATAACGGTCACTTTTACTTGTGCGTAAGATACCAAGATATTTGGAAGATAGAAAGTCGCTTGATCAGCGCTTTCCACATCTAAACTGGAAAGCAACAACCTCACTTTCCATCAATCAGTAGCCCCTTCCACACCAAATTCAAAACGCTTAAAGTAACCGTGTAGGTTCCCATCATGACTGAAAGGAAGTGATTTTTTATACAAACAAATTTGCTTTGCTCTAGGTTCCTGCTGCAAGGAGCAGGTGAATTGATTTCAGAACAACTATGGGAACCATCCCTTTGTGCGTTATCATACAGCCAGCCAGATGAGCTTGAACCTATCAAAAAGGAATCAGGAGAAGTGGTGTCGCGAGGAGGGTCCATCATACCACCTGATGGATATTTGTTTGCTGATCCATAACATTCTTCTCCTGAGTCACCACTAACTGCCCCATTTCCCCCAGCTCCAGTACGCCCCGCGAATTTTTCATTGATAAACTGCTCTACTTTAACCAAATAACATTTACATCGTCCATCATGAAATTCCTATTGCAGCATTTCATACTGATGTTGCAATTCCTGGTAGAATTACCTTTCTTCATTCAGTTTCTGTTCCACAGTTTGTAATCGTGAAAGAACTTCTTTGATTATATTCTACAGGCAGGTTTGCTGTCAACTTGCTTTTTCCGCTTGTTGATTGGCGGTATTTATTTGGTTAACAAGGGAGGATCATTCCCATACTGATTCCTCATTGGCCCGTCAAAGGGTATCGCGGCTCCCTTGCATGTCCACATACTCTCTTGTCTCACCAATTGGAAGGGGAACAGATCGTTGGCGCTCAGCCTGACTAATGACTTCCAGTTGTGTAACTCGCCAAATAAGCTAAAAATATTTTGGAGAAGTTGACTAAGGATAAGCGCGTTATCTGTTGTTCATTGGGTATTCCATTCGAAATGTAGTTTGTTTACTTCTATCAATAGAGAGCTGACTCAGGCCACCACTTGTTGTTCCATCAGGGTCATTTTTTCTTTGAGCTGGGCAATCACGTCTTTGAGAGCTTCCACTCATTTAGCTAGCTCCGTCATAAAGCGCTCAGTATTATTCCCTAAGGTTATTACATCATGAATCCATTCCACCAGTAGGCCATGCTGATCCAGAAGTTTTCTTATTACTCAAGGTAATTCTGAATTTAACTGTGGTACCAGAATGTCTAATCAATGGTGGACGTCCCCAACACGATGATCCATCTGTGCCAGCACCCCTTGTATTTCCAAAAATGAATGATCGAGGCAGTAGAGTAAGAGGCGAATATTGTGCTGCTGTGCTTGTGCAAACCATAAGACATCTCCAATTTTAATATTATGACGAGCCAGAACATGCAGTAGCTGGCGAATTGAAGGTTGCACATAAGCAACTAAATATTTCTCAATTCCAAGGGTACTAAGGTGGCAAGCTAACCCCATGGTAGTTGCGTCCAAATAAGACATGTATAACGCGTATCAATTTTCTTGATCACGTTGGTTATAGAATAAACTCAGGGCAAAATCCCCAGTCTCATCCTTGTATAGGCGATACCTGTGCAACAGCCATTCCATAATGTTTCTCAGTTGTTGGGGAGTAACATTTGTGGAGTGTCATTGCTGGTTAGTCATCAGCTCAGGGCAATTCTCAAATTGCAAATTAATCGTAACTTCATCATCCCCTGGTTCATTCACAAAAAATAATGTTAGTTTGGGGTTAGGTGCCTCCTGGGCTTCTTCAGCATACCGCGCCTGGAATCCGATTAAGTTATGTTATTTTGAATGAGGACTCATCATTGTATTTTAATTGTTCTTTTAACAAAACTACAGTTGCTTAGTGGCCCTCTGTAGTGAGCACCACTGTTGATTCTCGGCGTCTGGCTTGATTCCACCAAGTTGGTTTTGCACAGGGTATTAGCTACTGAGCAACTAAATCGGATGATATGAGGATTGCCAACTTCTTATCAAAACTTGATAAGATATATACGGAGCTATCACCCCTTATTTCTACCTTTATTTACTATGAATTGCAGACTTCTCTGCGCTCCCTTTCTTCTCATAAAAAGACTAGCCTCTTTAATCTTCCATGAGACTCTTTATACCTTGGTTCCCCCATCTGGATGCATCCTCAGCTTGGTACTCTTCTATTCTTCTTCCCTTTACAAATTAATCACATTCCTATCGAATCTCAGCATAAATCCTCTCAATTTGCCAAATGTCATCATTTTGCTCAATTATAATTTGTGTATCCCTTTTTAGTAAATCTCGAGACTCATCTTGATCCCCACCCAGTCTACTGATATGGGTAGCGTATCATCCAGTCATATCAACTTCCTGACACTAGTCTTAAAGTTAGTCACAATAGGAGTGGAAAAAGTATTGACACCAGGAATTGGTTCAGGCTTGGAGATCTGAGTCTCCGCGTTGCTGTGAGGGTCTGTTGATCCAGTCTTTATCTCAAATCTTTGAGTTCCTCTGGAATATCGTCCCAATTTCAGTTTAGGGAGGTAATGGAGGATTTGTGAGCCATTTGCTCCTTCAATGCTAAATGTCAGCGCGTTTATTGAAAACTGGCTCTCTAAGCTATTCAAGTGTGGTTCAAACCCTCAACAGGATTGTTCAGGCTAACAATACTGTTATCAGTGAGCTTGGTGAAGGCTCTGAAATTGTCATCTCATTTTACAAGGGTCTCAATTTTGACTCTAGGATCAAGATGGACTCCGTTCACTGAGAGCTTGCATCCTTGAGCCACATTTCATATTTGATCCCATAGGGTGACTAGAATTGCTAGAACATCCTTTTCAGGAATTGACATGGTCACCAGGAGTAGACACCATGGGATTGGAGGGTCCTAGAGGCCCGTTGGGACCTTCAGGACCTTCTGGCCCTTTAGGACCTTTGGGATTTTCTAATCCCCTAGGCCCCTCAGGACCTTTACTCCCAAAGGTGGTGTCACGAGAGGCTAACTCCTGGTAGTGCTGGAGAAACTCACAAGGACCTCAACTTGGTTGAGGCGTTAATTCCAGAAAGCCTCCAGGAGCTGTACATTCTGGTGAAGCTAGTCCTTAAGGTAGCCAAAATTCTAACATCCAACACCGCAAGTTGGTTATAGCCTCATTAATTAGTTAATGGTTATTAATAATGGCTTCACAATTGTTGTGTATACAATATAGGAGGCCAGGTTATAGAAATTGACAATGTTGGAGTATAGGGTTTGAGTAAGCCTAACTGTTGTGAGACTTCATGGTACTTTAACCTGACTAATTGCAGGAGGTGGTGTATGGTGGGTGAATGAAACTCTGGAAATAGCATTTAGTACCCATAGCCAACTCTCCCATTGGCAGTGAAGCCAAGTTATATAAATCTTGCATTTTAAAGTGTACTGAAGAGACTTGTGAGCGACTTGAGTGGCTTTCCACAGAAAGGATACTGTAAGATTCTGAAAGTTGACCCAAAAATATACCCTTTGACAACCAAAATTTCAGGTGATTATCTTTAAAAACTTGAGCTAAAAAAATTTCCAACTAAAGCCAATTATCCACTTGACAGCTCAGGCGAATATCAACGTCAAATTAACTAATTATCCAATTAACAGCCTGAGCTACTTATCTCAACTCCGATTAATCTAGTTATCCACTTGACAGCTTGGCCTGATTATCTCAATGTCAATTAACCTAATTATTCACTTGACATATTGGACCATATATCTCAACGTCCATAAATCTAATTATCCAATAACTAGCTCATGCTGAATATCTCAACATCAATTAAATTTGATTACTCTCAAAAGCTTGGGCTGAATATCCTTCCATATTCAGGCCAATTATACATGCACCAAACTTGGCATTTGTTCTCAACTAATTGGGAGCAATAAAACCTAACCAGCTTAAGAAATAGTCCGGGGATTAATCTGATAATAACTGTTAGGATTTTTGCCCATGTTTCCAGCTGACTAGATTACCAGGTATCGCTAGGAGATAATTCCCTAAAGCAAAGTGAATTGGATATTGGTTGACCCTGATTTCAGGGTAACAATGTTTGGGGGATTTTAGGTTATTTGCCTGGGTCTGGTACACTGGGGATCAATCTGTACAAAATCTTAAGATCTCATCATGTGGAGTTGACGACGAAATAGGGGCATCTAATAATGATCAACTATCAGGTGTACTGATTAGATTGGTCATGTTTCATCACTGACCAATTGGGAGTTTAAGGATCATGTTGTGAGGCGAGTGATTCCACCTGCAACTAGCAAATTAATCAGTTGGTTTGCAACTGCTCTAATGGATAACAAGTTCCATTACCTAAGCAGGTCGCTTGCCAAATATGGTTGGCTCGCTGGTATTGAGAGGCAAATTTTAGGGACACGTTTTCTGACTCTTCCATTTTAGGTCTTGAGGATGTCCAATGACAGAATCCTAGCCAGTATGGGGAAGACAATTGCTGATGAGATGAGGATGGGTAATTCAATCTTAATGGCTGTTGTTTCATTGAGGAGGTGCCAACTGAGGGTTGGGCGTAAAATCCTCATTATAAAATCCCCTAAGAATTCACTAATAAAACACTCTTTTACCAGTAATCAGTATTATCTTAATATACTTTATCAAAATCCATTTTGAGTTCTATTCTTTCTCTGAAAAATTATTGCTTTGTGCTCTAATTGGGAGACTCTTTAGGATAAAAAGTAAGGATCTGAGTGGGGATCCATAGAAGAATCAGAATTGGGTATTTCTGCTGACTGTGTGTCATCAAGGTAAGCTTAAACAGGGATCTGAGTGTAGATCGAGTTAGGCAGTATCAGGGAATAAATACCTATTCTGGACATCTTAAGTATTTTGAGAGGAAATACTGGCCATGCGTAGGGCCAAATTCTAGTACTTTACTTCAACTAAAGATAATAGTCTACATACTATTATTAAATGAATATATTTCACTATCAAACAATGCGGAGAATTGCACAACAATGAACCTGTGCAGTTATCACATTTATAAAGGTTATTAGCTGAGAATAATCAAAAAAGACCTATAAATTTTAACAATTGGTGCTCATTACAGGGGTATAGTTGAGTAGAAGCTACTAGATCGTGATGTCATTCAAGACAAATTATGAAAATTATGGATGGAGTTGACAACTGTTAATCAGAACGCCCTGAACTCGGTGGATCATTGAGATTTTGCTGCCTTGGTGTTGGAGTCACCAATATGGAGGAAGGGGTCAATAATGTTGCAAGTTTCAGAAATGAGTTACTTTGAAAAGTAACATTATTGAAGAAAAAAATAAGGTGACTTAGCTTGAGAACTCTTATCCTGAAAATGAAGCATGAAGTGGATTGCATTTGTTTAAGAGCATTCAGCACAGATATCAAGCAGCTGATTGAATAGGTCGAGGAGATGAAGACTTACAAATGTGAATGTGAGCCATATGCAACGACTGATGCTTAGAAAGGACTTCTTTCATGGCAGTTGTAAAGATGACTACCCCAAGAAACATGCTGCCCACTTTATATCTATTTCAGAGATGACGTTTGAAATTACTCTCTAAGTGAGCCGAGTAGCCAACCTAATAGAGGTGGCTAGAGAAACCTTGGAGGAATTCAAAGCAACACCAAAGTTGCCAATTTTCCATTGGGATAACGCCCCTGCATCTTTTGATTGTTCAATATGATTTGTATGGATATGGCGATTGTCAAAAGGCATTGACAGTGATGAATTGCCTAAATACTTATTGTCAAAACCTAATGTTGCCCCATCTAGAGGGGTACAGCTGGTTGTACGCAGAGGCCAAAGCAGCAATTATGAAGGGATTTGGAAGCCTGATGCACATGTTGAAGCACAAACAAGAGTCTATGGGCATTCAATTCCATAAAGATGGATCCTTATCAAGCTTAACTAATCATTTCTACCAGGAATTGCAAATCCTGGTTGGAGCAAAGATTCTGGATGATTTCAATGCCCAAATTGCACTACAAGCAGCCCTTTGGACCTACCACAATTTAAATTGGATGATGTCTTCTGTGTTCATGATAGAAATTACCACCTCTCAGATGGTAGACAATTTTGAAATCTTGGGAGCTACCTTTGATTCCCCAAATATTAGTTTCAAATTGAATCCAGTATAAACTTCAAATCCCACAAAGGGGAACATTGCGCTAAGGAGATGAATAACCGAATGGTGCCAGGTTATAAACCCAAAGACTTTAAACGGATTAATAATAAGGAGAAAGTCTGTTACCAGGGCAGAGGTAAGGGACATTTCGCTGTGCACTGCAAGAAACCCAAAAATCAAATTAACGCGGTCCAAGTGAAAGAGTCTACAACTGCAAAGGAGTTGGGAAAAGGGCCTGAGGCCTAGACCAGGAACAGTCTTGAGCTGTGGAGAAACCTGTTCTCCCAATATTATGCACAATGAAATTGACATCATTAATCTGTTCATGGATGAAGACTTGCAGGATCAGCTGTATCAAGTGGTCGATTTGGACATGAATGCAGTAAAAAGATCTGGGGTGAAGGGGATCAACTCTGAGATAATTAAAGAAGTTTCTCAGTCATATGCCTGACAACTAGTGGTCAACATTTAAGCTGCAGATAATCCCAAAGAATTGATCAAAGTTCAATTAGATAAAGCAAACCTGTCAATCCCCCTCAGCGCATTCAAGAAATCATTCCCTGATTTATCAGCGCAAATAATCACTTCCTTAATTCAGCTAATAAAGCTGCTATACACTCAGTAATACTATCTTACATTACTCCAAGAGTAAATATATAGATATACTAATGATTGAATACGGGTGAAGATAATTGTTGACAGTGGAGTGCCCATTAATATTGTCTCGACCAAGTTGGTGAAGAGGATGAAGATATCGCCTGACTTAAAACACAAGAAAGAGTATGGAACAGCTGGGCTAAATACCACCATCTCATGTGGAGCGTTTAGAACTCTACCACTTTGATTTAGATCCTTAGTGTTATCTTCTCCAGCAATAGTTTTGGGCAACCAGAACTATGATATTCTGATTGGGACAGAATTTCTAAAGAAGTACGGAGTTAAAATTAACTTTGAGGATGATATGTTGACCATATAGGGTCAGACGTTACCATTGATCTATCAGAAGGATGGGGAAGTTTCACTGAATAGGAAAAATAACTTCATCTATTTGATATATAATGACGACATTGTCCCAATTCAATACTAACTAGTTGGCCAGAAGTGACGAGAGATGCCTACGGAAATCCTAGAAAATTAGGGAATTCCACTGAGGATCAATAATGTGAAAACCATACCACCGGGATCACAAATACTAGTCAACACGGGGTTGATATTAGAGATACTTTAGCTGCTGTGTAGGGAGGTCAGAAGCCCTGGAAGAAGTCCAGAGTAGAGCCTTAGATGGCTCTGGAATAATAATTCTGGGCCATGAAGAAATTCGAGTTCTCTAACATCTAGTACTAAAAAAAAAGAAATTCGAGTTCTTTTGACAAATTTAAGTGAAAAACTGATGAAGGTTGAGAAGTATCAGATCGTCACATTTGTTCACCTAATCCTGATGGATGAACTGAGGAAATTCCATGATATGGGAACCTCAATAAATTAGGATTACCGGCTGGGGTGACTGAGAGTATCAATCTATTGGTAGATTGAGAGCAACTTGCTGATCTGATGGAAGGACAACAAAGAGGAGGTGCTCACAATTGTTTGACAAGTATTGGGAAGTATTCGCCCAGGACAACTATGATTTGGGATGCATAAGAGATGTGATCCACAAGGTTGATACTGAGGAAATTTTGCCAATCAGGATGAGACTGATTTAACGGTAAATGGCGGCCAAAGTGGTAGTGGAGGAAGAAATTAGCTAGCTAGTGAAGCATGGGCTTCTAGTTCCATCATTGTGTCCCTAGGCAAGTTCAATTCTTATTGTGAAGAAGATGGATGGCTCTAATTGGGTGGTGATCGATTATTAAAAACTGAATAAGATTATGAAGAAGGATTTGTACCCACTACCAAGAATTGATGATTCACTAGATTGATTGGGAGAAGCGAAGTATTTCTCCACAATGGATCTAATATCACAATATTGGCAAATCGATTTGCTAAGAGAAGACCAAGAAAAATATGCAACTATCGCTGTGCAGGGGCTATATCAACTGACGAGGATGCCCCAGGGTCTGTGCAATGCTCCTGCAACGTTCCAGAGGGCCATGGATGCAATGTTAATGACTTGAGTTTATTATGCGTCCTGGTGTACTTGTACAATATAAATGTGTTCAGTTGGACGTTTACTGACCATTTGCACCACTTAGAGGAAGTGTTCAAGAGATTATCCACAGCCAACCTGAAGATTAATCTGAGGAAGTGTCACTTCTTTAAGAAAAGTTGGAGTATCTGGGATTTGTTACAACTCTAGTGGATTGCAGCCGCAAGCCCAGAAGATTGAAGCCATAGAGCGAATGTCTGTACCAAAGAGTGTCTGAGATATCCAAGTGTTCCTTGGAATGGTCAGATACTATAGAAGATTTATTTGGGATTTTACCAGAATCACTGAGCCCCTATTCCATCTATTGAAGGATCCAAAGAAAGGATCAATTTAGAATGAAGAATCCCAGAAATCCTTTGATGAGTTATGCCAGTACTTGATGGAATCTCCAATTCTGAAATATCTGAATTTTAATCGAGAATTTATAATACAAACTGCTGCTTTATTGATGACAATCGGCACCATATTAAGCCAAGTAGATGAACTTGGGTACAAACAACTGGTGGCATATGTGAGCTGGACACTCTCAGCTGCTGAGAGAACTACACCGTAACTAAGTGTGAATGCCTTGTGGTCATTTACGCCTGTAAACAGTTTTAGGTGTACATCCATGGAATGCACTTCAAAGTGGTGACGAACCACTCCTCATTGCGTTGGCTTCACAATTTATGAAAATCAGAAGGATGACTGGCCCAATGGGCACTGAAGTTACAGGATTATGATTATGGGATAGTCCACTGAGCGGGGGCTTCTCATCAGAATGTGGATGGCTTATCATGGCTACCAATGGTCCATATGATATACCAGCAGGCAGATGAGCTAGACTAGAGAATGGTCGACAAAAAAATTGAGAACAAGCCCTGAAAAATCCAAGGTTCACTTTGAAAAGCGATGGAAAACACCAATACCATGGATGGACAAGTTTTCAAGATGATCACTGGGAAGCGATTACTATTCCCAAAACTGTCAGAATGAGTGGCTATTGTTCAAGCCACTCATAAGGTTGTCAGGCATGGAGGCCAGAAAAAAAATGACTGACCATATTTGTCAGTATTACTACTGTAATTTAATCAACTGTGATGTCTCAGACTATCTGGCTTGTTGTGTGAAGTGCCAGTTGCACAAGCCACATAAAAATTTGACTGGATACTGACTGGTCTGCCCTAGATTTGCTTGGCATACAGTGTCCATCGATGTGATGAGACCACTGTTGATGAGCACAGGGGGAGTCAAGTACATAATAGTTGCAATCAATCATCTGATGAGATGGGTTGAGACGAAGGCCCTGGCGAAAGTAGAAGCTAACAGCACTGCAAAGTTCATCCTATATCAAGTAGTGTACTTACATGGATGCTCACAGGTCCTGCTGAGTGACAATGGGACAAATTTCATGTCTCATGTGATTCCACAATTAAATGAAATAATGGGGATCTGAGGAGTCATGTCTGTACCCTACCAGCTGGAAATGAACAGACTGGTAGAATGAGTTAATGGAACGCTGCCATGACGCTGAGAAAGCTGGTCTTGGGAAGAACATCTGCATGGTAATGTACCTGAGTTTGGTGACGTTTGCCTACAATATCAGTCATTATATGGTGATGGGAAATATGCTGTTCAAGTTACTATATGGAAGGAAGGCAGCGTTGCCGCCAATTTTATATTTAGTGATGGAACCAACATTAAAGATGAGTGCCAAGCAGTATCTGAACCAATTGATGAAGTTTTGATTGAAATGCAATTGCAAGCATTTGATACTACTTTGAAGAAAAGGATTTAAGTAAAAATGACAGATGATAAGAACTGATCAGCCTTAGCATAATACCAAATATGCAAAAGAGTTGCCCATTGTGATATGCTTTATTCAGGGAGAAGAAACAATATAGATGCATTGTGGTCAGGTCCGTTCAATATTATCACCAAGATGGTGATAGATGCCTAATCCATCAAGAACCTCTTGGATGGAAGAATAGTAAAAAAGTCCATGGTAAGTATTTATAGCAATGGATCAATGGAAAAATAATAATAATAAAAGAGTTCCTAAAGGACTGCTGAACCATTGAGTTGGTTATGTTCCAATGATTTATTTAATTCCAAAAAAGTACTCTGAACCATACTAGATGGTTACATCTAAAAAAATAAGATCTCTGAACCATAGAAAACTGGTAGGTCTAAGTATACCTAGGATCCAGTTTGGGAGAATAAAAAAAGATGGACCGCTGAACTGAAAGAAGGTCAAGTCCCAGGGAAAAAGAAGAAAAAAATAAAAGATTGATATAAATATGGAAAAAATTATTAAAAACTGCATAGAAAAAACAGTATTTTGTAATTTTTATCTTTAGTTATCCTTAATTTAGGGATGATTCCGCCTATGTCGCCTCTTGGGGGAGGGAGGATGGATTGCAGTAGGAGTAAATTACCCATCAAAATCTATGTGAGATCAGATGCAAGTGAGGGCTAGACCTACTTAAAACCAAGTTCATTGAGCGGATGCAGATCCCTTTTAGAAAGTGACTAGGGGAAGGGAAATTGTAGTGTCAGAATATGCTAAATGTGATACCCTGGAGCAGGGAGGGAAGCAACAGTACAAGAAGAGGCAGTTGGTGAATAACCCCAAGTAATCCCAATATGGTACCATTTTCAGTAATTCCATGGAAGGACTGGCTATGGGTACTTGACTGGGAGTATGAGTCCTGGAAGGACCATAGAATAGGTTCCAGCGCAGATTGACTCATCTGATGGAAGAGCCTAAGGTCTTTATTAGACAAGCTATTGAGCAGCTGTTGGTACCAAGACACAGAATATAACATATGAGCTAGATGAGAGGGGGATGTCAGACTTATATGTAGTCAACATTATGCACTCTGAAATCAATTAAGCTCTAACTTTTGGAGAAAAATAACCTAAAAATTAATGGGATAAGTTCTCCAGAGAAGAATCAAGAATAATATGAGCCTAGAGGTTATTACAAGAAAATAACAAGGGCGAACATAGATGAGCATTCTTAATTGCATCATGAAACAAACATTGATGGCAGGAATCTTCTGTCAAGGATGAGGAGAAAATCAGAAATTGAGGATTCCAGACCAAGAATCCTGAATATAACAGTGGGACATATTCCCTTATGGGGGAAAATAGGATCCCAGGATTAATATTATCACAAGTAAATCAATCAGCCTGGCATGACAGAAGGTCATGGGGACTGTGCTCTGAGTAGGCAGTAGCAAGGAGGAAGAGGAAGAGAGCCGCATGCCAAAGGTTGTCCTGAGCAGCGTTGAGTATTAACAAGTGTACTCTGCTTGAACAAATGAAGTATTTGACTGATTGTCTGAAGCGGTGTTCTCCTAACCTGATCCTTTTTTGCTGAAATTCTAGGCAAGAGGGAGATGTGTTGGGATTTTTTTCCCATATTCCCAGCTGACTAGATTACCAGGGATCTCTAGGGGATAATTACCTAAAGTGAATTTTATTGGATATCAGTTGACCCTGATTTTTGGGTAACAACGTTTGGGGGATTTTAGGTTATTCGCCTGGGTCAGATCCATCAGGGATCAATCTGGACAAATGCTTATGATCTCATCAGGTGGAGTTGACGACGAAATAGGGGCATCTAATAATGATCAACTATCAGGTGTACTGATTGGATTGGCCATGTTTCATCACTGACCAATTGGGAGTTTAAGGATCATGTTGTGAGGCGAGTGATTCCACCTGCAACTAGCAAATTAATCAGTTGGTTTGCAACTGCCTTAATGGGTAACAAGTCCCATTACTTAAGCAGGTCAATTGCCAAATATGGTTGGCTCGCTGGGATTGAGAGGCAAACGTTAAGGACACGTTTTCTGACTCTTCCATTTTAGGTCTTTAGGATGTCCAATGACAGAATCCTAGCCAGGATGTGGAAGACAATTGCTGATGAGATGAGGATGGGTAATTCAATCTTAATGGCTGTTGTTTCATTGAGGAGGTGCCAACTGAGGGTTGGGCGCCTTATTCCCACTATAAATATCCATAGAATTCACTAATAAAACACTCTTTTACTAGTAATTCATATTGTCTTAACATACTTTATCAAAATCCATTTTGAGTTTTATTCATTCCCAGGGAAACTATTGCTGTTTGCTCTAATTGGGAGACTCTTTAGGATAAAGAGTAAGTTTCTGAGCGAAGATCCAGAGAAGCTGAATTGGGGATTGCTGCTGACTGTGTGTCATCAAAAAGAAACCATAAACAGGGATCTGAGCGTGGATTGAGTTAGGTGGTACCAGGGGTACAAATCCCTATTCTGGACATCCTAAGTATTTTGAGAGGAAATACTGGCCATGCGTAGGGCCAAATTCTAGTACTTTACTTCAACTAAAAGATAATAGTCTCCATACTATTATCAAACAAATAAATTTCACTATCAAACAATGCAGAAAATTGCACAATAATGAACCTGAGCAGTTAATACATTTATATGGGTTATTAGTTGAGAATAATCAGAAAAGCTATAAATTTTAACAATAATGGTAAAAAATCCCATGAAAAAATACCATCATAAAACGTAATTTCCCACCTTAAGAAAAATTTAATATTTCAATCCTCAAGATTGCCATGATAGCACCTGCACATTAACCGCCTTAATGGGAGTACCTAGTGCTATTGAGAGAGGCCTTCTGACATCATAATTAGCTTGCACCTTTTACTTTAATCAAAGCCAAAATTTTCCTGAAGATGTATTTCATCAGCAGTATGACGGAACTCGAATTGAGAGAATTCTAGGACAATTTTGCACGTTCTTATTTTGATTTTTGTCCCTTAAATCCTCCCTAATATGAGAGTATTTTGCCACCAATAAACCTAGCAATAGGTCATATTTGTATCATTTCAGGGCTGAACTGAGGTGGAAAATAAACTGTGGATTTTCATGCTCAAAATATGGCCATGAGATGCCCTAGAGGTTTAAATACTGCCTGGCCTAAGGAAAAATCATCAAATACTCTTAAAAAAGAAATATTTTATTATATCTCTTTTACTGGTTTTTCCTCTGAAGTCTCTTTTAAATTGTGTCAACAAGCTGGAATCTCAGAATCCACAGCTTGTATCTTTGCCTGCCTCAGAAGAAGTTTCTGATTAAAAAAGGAAAATTGAGCAAATATCAACCAGAATTGTTGGGGTTATTTTAATATGCTTAGTGAGTTTCCAAACAGTCAAAATACTGTAAGCCATAGGCAAAATTGAGGATCATTCCGCCGAATTTCAACCCAATTAAGCATGCAGGATCAAATTGATCAAGTTAGTGATCCTTAAAATTTAACAACTGGTGCTCATTTAAAACTGTACACTCTTACAGGATCTACCATACCAAAGGTTTATATTTGATACAAAGCACATACTATCTACCCATCATGGGAGGGGAGGGATATAATTCACTCCAAAAAGTAGGCAAACCATTGTTTTATATGGAACCTTATCCCTATTTAACTACCAAAAATTCTCCTCCTTCCACACAAACAAATTCTCAATTAAGTAAAAAAACAGTTTCTAAAGAAAACCCAGAAGTGATGAAGAAACCTCTGTTATACAGCCCTTATCTAAGTGTAGGACAATTTCACCTATGCCCAATTTAAAGCACACACAGGATCAAACTTTCCCTATCTGTCCTGTGCGCCATTATGAGGTAAAAAGAGATACCACTTTAACCACAGTTTAATCAGGCCAAGAAGAAATTGAACAAACTAAAATTGCATCTGTAATCTGGAAGTATTAGCTGGAGTCCCATGAGGTCATAATCAATAAGGAAGGACTTTGACCCCAACAATCTAAGTTAGATAGCTTATCTGAATTGAAACAATCCAAATAAAAGTGCAATAATTAAACTCCCCTAGGCATGATTGGCCGATATTCCAAATTTATGTCTAATTTTGCACAGCCTGAAGATCCACTTTTTCATGTACACACTGACACGGTCAAGTTTGATTGGAATTTAACTTGTCAAGAAGAGTTAGATTATCTTCAATATCCACTAGTGGTTGCCCCTGATCTACAATATCCAGACTTTGACCATGAATTTATTGTTCATAATGATTCATCTCTCATGGAAGTGAGGGCTATATTACCTCAAATAGAAGAAGATGGTGAAAAACATACTGTTGCCTTCATGATCAGACCTTAAACACTTATGAGAGAAAATTGTACAGTGGCAAAACAGTAATGGTTGATGGCCAGATATGCTTGCAAGAATCTTTGGTGGATCTTCATGACACTCAATTCAATGTTTTAAATTTATTTGAGGCACACCAACCAGGAGATGGACGTTGCTGATACAATGTGATAAACCCACACCACTCAGTGACAAAAAAAGAGACAAAAAACCTCTTACCAGGCAGGTAGCGGAGACTGCTAGCCCACTATGGCAGAGGGGGAGAAAGGGTCAGGCGGTTCTTCTACAGGCTCAGCAAATTGGGAAGAATCACAGTTTTTGTAGAAGCAGATAAGCGCAGAGAGCCATGGCATTGGGGCATCGGCAGAGTGGTGATGAAGACAGGTGAAATATCAGTTACAAACCTCAAGATCAGCTTGGAAGACAGCCTCCATTAACTCCGCCACTTGATGCTCCGCTTGGATGTGGGCATCTGGGAGTTGTGCCAAGCTGGCGAGCATTTGGCGGGTAGTTTTAGAGGCTGGGTCAAATGCAGCTAGTTTTTCCACATGCACAACGGCAGTTTTGACATCATCAAGCAATTTGGAGATTTCCTCCCGTGCCACTTTGGGGAAATCAGGGGGGAAGTTGATTGTGCTCAGCCCTTTATTAAACTGATCCGTTGATTGGGCCACTGCTTTGCGGAGCTGGCTGCAAAGGGGTGAGGCCACCACTGCAATGGCAAGCTGGTGGTCACTTTGGTAGGGGGCAGCATTGGGTTTAGGAGCATATTGTTTAGGGGAGAGAGATTTGTCAAAATCCAAATTGTAAAATTCAGCCCAATCATAATTATTTGGGCTTTCTTCATCAGTTTCAGCATCCTTATTCATGAGAACTACCTGTCTCATCAACCTCATCCAATAGATCCCAAGGATTCTGGTTTATGCGAATAGTAGATGGAGAATTTGGGAGGGTAGGATTCAATTGGGGCGCTTGGGTGTGAATGGTGGTCCAGGCCTGACTCTGATTGGGCAGTTGGTGCCCAGGGTGGGGAGTGTGGCTGGAGGATTTGGTGGGGGCTGACTTCCCACATTGGGTCAACGTTCAAGCATGTTGGGTGAGAGGGGGCAACAAAACACCCCATTCAGACAATGCCAAAACGGGTTCAGAAATTGAACTGAAGGAATCAGCATGGGGGCAGGACCGTTTAGTGTGGTTAAGATCAAAACAAATGTGACAAATCATTTGACTGCAATCGACATGAGACAAAAAGAAATGCTCAGGTGCTGCAGTAATGCAAACATGAGGGGGATTTGTTGGGTGATGGTAGGGAGGTGGGGATTAATAGTGGCAGTGGCGTGAGGGCCTGCAAGGCGCTCCACACCAGAAGGAACGGTGAAGACCAGGTTGGGCTGAGTGCCATAAGACAAAAGCCTGGTCATCAACTCATCATAAAGAACTTGGGGCAGGAGATGTGAAGGGAGGTTAACAAACAACACCACTAGAGTAGTGTCATCAGAGAGATGAGTTCAGGTGGTTAGGATGGGGGTATTCTTATAAATGAGCGGAGTCAACGCTGCTGCTGCAGCATCCACTTCCGTTGGGAAGCCTATGTCAAAATAGCCCTAATAAGGGCGGAAATTAATAAAGCCAGCCAGTGCAAAGTCTGTGGTAGCGAGTTCAATAATTGCTTTGTCAGCATATAGGAATAAACGCCCATAGTCAACATGGAGGCAATATTGGATGGTGGATTTGGGTAGGGCGAGAGGATGGGGAAAATTGGGTGGATGCGCACAAGGTGAAGTGCTAAGTCCCGTGGGGGACAAATTGGCCAGTAGAGTTTAGTGGACTATTTGAGCCCATAAAATTTATTTCCCTGCCAGGTGGAAAACGCTGGGAGGTGGATCACCACTGCCCCACACTGGAGCAGCAGGTGGCAGATCCAAGGACATCAAATGGGAAAAGGTCGTGGCCAGGTGGTGGTGGATAAAATAAACTTTTTTAATTTAAATTCTCTTGAAAGTGAGTTTGAGCGGAAAGAAAAGTTTTATATAAAATATATTTAAATACTAATAATATTAAAACTGGGTTTTTAAGGAATTTTTATTAGTATCAATAAGGGAATAAAAAATGAACCCACTCAATTCAATGTTTTTGCCAATCATATGTCCCAAAGATGGCTGAATATATTGAGAAAGCCAAAGGGCCAATTAAACTGCTGGACACCAAAGCTTCAAGTCTATAATTACACAATTTAGCATTGCATTGGGGTAAAGCATCAAAACGCTAACTGCCTCTCCCAAATGCCAACTATTGCAACGCTTAGTCTGGCTGCCAATGAGTTGTTTAAGATGATCAGTGGAATGTACCATGATGAGCCTGATTTTATCCAAAAATTATTATCAGATTTATGACAAGATATAATAATTGAAAACAGGACACTCTACATGATCAAGGGCAAAAAGTATATTTTCTAGACCATTGGACTGAACAGACAAAATTTTGGCTTCCCAAAAGGCCATAGGGCATGGTGGATTCAAAAAGATGAAGAGGCATCTTTTTCCCACCATGGAAATTAGCCTGTTTCACTAGTTTGGAACATTAGAAACGTAAGGCTTCCCAACAAGGGCCTAATCAGCCCTAACAATGTTTTCATAATAGCTGATTTGCATAACTTGACCAACATGGAGAAGACATCACATGTTAACTATACAAACAGAGATGTTAGGACCAATTATATATACAACTGTGTCCGCTTAAAGTTTATAAAAATGTTCAAGAGCTTGGCCAATTAAGAAAAAAACATATAAAAATTAGCATAGCAAAATAAAATAAAATAAAATAAATAAAGAAGAAAAAATATTAAAATAATAATAAAAGAAAAAAATATATAAATTAAGGTAATAAAAATATGTATCACATTTTATTAGTACTTTAGCTTGCACTTGAGGATGGGGAAGGGGATTGGACTCCAAATCTATTGGTAATTTGGGCCAGAATTTGAGAATAATAAAGATCAATGAAGATTAATTAAGAATCTTAGGCTTATGTTTGAGCCAAGTGGGATAAGTGTCGGATTCTGCTGGTTGACCTAAAGATAAAATCTTTGACAACCAAAAACCCAGGCTGATTTTCTTTCCAAAACTTGGGCTGATTAATTAATTTCCAACTAAAGCCAATTATCCACTTGACAGCTCAGGCCAAATATCAACATAAAATTAGCTAGCTATCCACTTAACAGCCTGAGGTGATTATCTCAACTTTGATTAATCTAGTTATCCACTTGACAGCTTGGACTGATTATCTCAATGTCAGTTAACCTAATTAACTACTTGACAGCCTGGGTAATTATCTCAACTTCAACTAATCTAGTTATACACTTGACAGCTCAGACTGATAGTCTCGCTGGCTAATTAATTTTGATTACTCTCAAAAGCTTGGGCTGAATATCCTTGCATATTCAGGCCAATTATACATGCACCAAACTTGCATTTAGTCCCAACTAATTGGGAGCAATAACAACTATTCAGCTTAAGAAATTGTTTAAGGATTGATCTGAAAATAACATCTAAAAATTTCATGGACAAATACCATCATATAAACATAATTTTTCACCTTATGGAATATTTTGCATGTTGATCCTCATGATTGGCATGATAGCACTTGCACATGGACTGCCTAAATGGGAGTACCTAGTGCTATTAAGAGAGGCCTGCTGACATCCTGATTAAAGTACATCATTTAATTATAATCAGTACAAACTTCCCTGAAGTCATATTTTATCAGCTGTATGACAAAACTAAAATTAGGCTAGTCCTAAGAAAAATCCTTTACATCCTAGGGAGAAATTTATATGTTTATCCTCATAATTGGAATGATAGCACTTGCACTTGGAGTGCAAATGGTAGTGCCTAGTGCTATCAAGAGAGGCCTTCTGACATCATAATTAGGGTGCACCTTTTACTTTGATCAAAGACAAAATTTTCCAGAAGATGTATATCATCAGCAGTTTGATGAAACTCAAATTGAGAGAATCTAGGACAATTTAGCACGTTCTTATTAAGATTTTTGTCCCTGAATGCCTCCCTAATATGAGAGTATTTTGCCACCAATAAATCTAGCAATAAGTCATAGTTGTATCATTTCAGGGCTGAACTGAGGTGGAAAATAATCTGTGGAAATTTCATGCTCAAAATATGCCTATGAGATGCCCTTGAGGTTTAAATACTGGCGACTGGCCTAAGGAATAATCATCATATACTCTTAAATTTTGAAATATTTTATTATATCTCTTTTACTGGTTTTTCCTCTGAAGTCTCTTCTTTAGAGTGTCAACAAGCTGTAATCTCAGAATCCACAGCTTTTAACTTTGCCTGCCTCAGAAGAAGTTCCTGATTACAAAGGAAAATTGAGCCCAATATCAACCAGAAGAGTTGGGATTATTTGAATACGCTTAGTGGGTTTCTAAACAGTCAAAATATTGTAAGCCACAGGCGAACTTGAGGATCATTCAACTGAACTTCAACCCAATTAAGCACGCAGGATTAAATTAATCAAGCAAGCGATCCTCAGATCTTAACATATACCATTAAGTAATTGTTATATAATTTCATTAAAGGTTCTTATACTATAATTGATACAGATCACTGTCAATGGAAGGTATAGGTAAAATGAAACTTTTCCCAAAATTCTAAGCTTTTCAGGATGCATGGAAGGTACTTTGTATTGTGAGGTGTTAATTATTCAAGTTCTGATTCTTAACTGATAAGCAGATTGATTTCATTGACTGCTATTATTCTCCATTTTTTGTAATAGACGTTTTACTTAGACAGCTCGGAGTCCCTGTAGTGAGCACCACTTAAATCAGTGTTTCAGTTCCTTTGACAGTAGCTGAAGATTATAGATGTTATCAAAGCTTTAAACTAGCAGGTAGGTCAATAAAAAAAAGTTGGGGAGAATTATACTATATCTTTTAGTTAAAAGCAAAGATATTTATGAGATGTGTGGGGATGTGGTGCCAAAGGGATCTTCATGGCCCTGCATATCAAGATTTTTCACAGTCTTCTAGATTGACAACCTGGTCGGCACCCACATTGTTCTGCATTATCCTTGTGATCATAATGGTGGAGGTAGCGCCTCTTAAGGTTCAGGAAGCGGGGATGAAATTCCTGAAGGCATCTCCATTTATTCTGATGCACGTGATACTTCCAATAAAATCTCTCATTGGTGCCTTCAGGCATAGGTTTTATTCACGCTGGCTTAAGGTTCAACTTATTGAGACTTAATTTGGGAGTAGGGGTTTTAACTCACTCATTGTCTTGAATCCTGACAGGATTTTGCAGGAACCTTAATTTATAGGCCTAAAGTGGTAAGGCCTTGAGTTCAACTACGTTTAACGTCCCTATATCTACTGAGATGCTTAGTGTGCCTCAGGAGCAGTTACCAGGGCTTCATGCCCCATATCCTCACTCTCCTTGCTCACTTTTGTGCCTTACTACAAGTCCCATAATGGTTAGTAGGCATTGGGGTATATTCGGCACATTTTACTAATGCTAATTTGGGTCACTTCTTACCTTAGTTGACTCTCAATTTTTTATTGTAATGCACTTATTTTGTGCCCCTAGTAGATTTAATTGTGTCTGATAAATTTAAAAATGATATTTATTGCCATTCAGGGTGTAATTTGGAAGCTTGTGGAGTGTGCAGTTCCCCTTCAATAATGAATGGGCATCAAGATTTAATTCCACCGACTTCTGTTGATTTAGACTGGGTGGCTTTGTTATCTGTAACATTTGATTGGATATATGTTGGAACTTTCTCCATATCTTCCTGATCTATTCAGGCGAGATAGATAATTTGACGATGCCTTTGCCTTGGCCACGGTCAACTTGTGGGCCTGTTTGGCCATTTTCTGCTCCTTTGAGGAAACTGGGTCAGCTATTTTGTACTTTTAAATTCTTTCCAGTTAAACTCTTGATTTGTGTCCATAATTTTGACATATTCAGAGTCATTTTCACTTGTTTCCCCCTCACATAATTAAAATTCTATTATATCTTCTAAAATAGGAGAGGTGTTAATATTTTGTCCAAAGGCCTGGCAGTGGTTACATATGGGTGGTGCACATTAGCATAGTTGCGTGTAATAACTGGGATTCTTATATTAATGATAATAGAGGCAATGTGGGGTTTTTTGTGAGATCCTCCACTACCTCCAAGTTCAAGAAAATGATTGTGATTGTCTTCCCTGTGCTAAGGGTTGGTATGAATTGGAATCTTTTCATTTTAATTTGCTCAATTTCTCCCTAGGATTCCAAGACTTTCTGAATATAATGCTTTACAACTGTGCATGCAAGCATTGTTAAAAGGTAGTCAAAATCATGAAGTATCCATGGACTCTGTCAAACTTGTACATTTGGTCAAGAATAGCTGTTGGCCATGGAAAGATTTACCACTACTCTGACTTTTGTGGCAAAATTTGCTTCTTCCGCCATCTCAAACCCAAAGCCACCCAGCACGGCGGATATTATAGATCAACATGTACATGACGTGCAAGAATAATTTTAGTTGGGCTTTGCCAAACTTTTCCTATAATGATGTTACATCTGTTCTAAAGAAAACATGAACTCTGTTTAATTAGCAATCATAGTTGAGAATGAAATACTTCAATGTAACTGCAATATTTTATAAAAATCCATATAGCTTGTGGGGTGCACACCTTAATTTTTTGTTTAACTTTGTTTGGCCTTCATTCTTACCAGTGCGCTTGATACCTTTGAGTGGTGCAGAACCAAATCCGCAGCCCTTTACCACATTTTCCCAATCCTGTCCTTGTTTTTATATTACGCTCATCTCATCTAAAATAGATTATAATTTGTACGTCTAAATAAAATCATTTTAATAAAAGTGATAGCAATAGAAAAGAAAGGCTGCCTCCTATTTAATTTGACATTAATATGCTATACTTCTCCACGTTGGCATAAAAACGTTTGTAGTAGGATCCCTTATAATTATTAAGGACAGCCTCCAGTAATCAATTACGTCTGGCATATTTTGATTACAACTGGGCATATTAATCTTATATTGGAGATGCCCAAGTCTTGTTCACTCACTTTCCTGGCCTAATTTAGATTTCATGCTGGTTGGTTACCACTCTTAAATGCTGTTTAGTTACTACAAAGTGCACCATTAAAAATCTGGTAGAGAGAGCAGATCTGAGTGAGATTGCCATCTGTAGGGGGTCTTTTTTCCTAAGTAGATAACTTTATTCCACTATTAAATTTGATATAATGAGCTTCTGAGCAACAGGCAGTATTAGATACTAGGGTGTACTTCATTCTTGGATCCATAAAACCATATTCCTGATAATAAGGTTTGTTGTTGAATTTTTTTACATGATTTTCTGTTTTCATAAAGTATCTGATGTTTGGGGTGGAAGGTAAGTTGGTAGGGCGTATGGCTACCAACCTGAAGTTTGTAGGTTCAATTTCCACCCTTCACACATCAATCAGTGTGCCAGCTGAAGGAAGCTATTGGCGGTTAGTAGGTCTATTAACATAAAAACCTTACCAATGACGTAACCAGAAAAATCTGAGTCCCAATCCAGATGTGAAAAACTTTCTTTTATGGAGTTGACCCTGCTCAGGTTTCATGTTGATTCTTTCTTTCTCTCTTTTGGTAATTCCTGTCCCCCAGTTATCTTTCCTGTAATAAATAAATAAAGTATCTGATGTTATTGTGTGTTTTGGCCTGTGCATCTGCAATATGACGCCTATGCGCTGAAGTCAACTATAGTGCTCATTACAGGGGGCACAATTGTTACCCTGTATCAAATCAATTATGTTAGCATAAGTAAGAGTATCTATTCTGCTACCCCAGCATGACCTATGGACTCTAGTGCGGCTGCTCCAAAGGGCCAGTATAAAATCTGGTTCACACCAATCATCTCCATAATTAAGAAATGGTGAGGCTTTGGGCTCAGGCTTGGATAGTTTATAACCTTGGGATACCCTAGTTTTTCGCTCTCATAGCTTTTTCAGAGAACCCACAATATCGCTTTATGGCTTTAATAAAAACTTAAGTACCCCTTCTTTCTCTCTCTTTGATACTGACAGGGAAATTGGCTCATTGCACACTTAAATAATTTACAAGGTCAAAAAGTTTAGAATTTAAAGACATTCATTATTGCTGCCAACCAGAAACTTTAATTGTTTGAATACATTAATGGAAGAACACCATCAATTATTCCTGTGAAGCAATCCCTGAGGCTTGATAAGGAGGTATTACTGTTTCAACTAAGAAAGTGAAATAGCCGGCGGCTGTCCCTCTCATCACCCTGGTCGCTTCTCCCTTGGGGTGGGTGATGGCGTATCCCCTAAAGATCATGTAATTTCTTTCCTCCATGCTAACCACCCATGAGCTGGTAGGGAAAAACTAGGGAGTGTGTGGGTAAGTAGCGGCAGCCAGGGACCACCGCCAGAAGAGGCTTGTCAGTGATCCTTCCCCCAAAGGGTTGCCTCCAGTTGTTCAAGTTCCACCAATATGATTAAATTAGAATCTTCTAAAAATGAATTTAGTAAATCAGTTTTTAGACGTGGGAAATTCCAACTGCTATGGCCCTTTGGCACCATTTATTGTGAGCCCATTTCTGATAGGTAAGAGTGCATTAGACCAATTTCCAACTCAATGGGACCAGCTCTATGTGGCCTGGCCATGGGAACACCCAGTCACCTGTTGAAAGAAGCAACGCTGATCTGCCAAGAGATATCATGTCAGGAGAAAAATTTGGTGTCAAAATTTGAGCATAAGTCTTCTTCCCAGTCCAGGATCAATCTGGCGTCATAAGAATTTCAGGATGCTGATCTGAAGTAATTAAAATTTTGAAATTATTCCTGGTTGTTAATGCAAACTTTGTTTCATAATTTTCTTTCAAAGTTTATAAGGCAGTGGACCCTGAAAGCTTCCACTATCACTTCATTTTTCTCCTTTCCACCATTTTTTTAAATAAAAATTTATAAAATACAAATTCAATTGTGAGTTTAAGAATTTCACTAGACTTATTATGGCAAAGATTTCTAATTTTGGAAACCCATGACTAATCTAGCGGCTAGTGGCTGTTTTGCTTATTATTATCAATATGGATGGCTGTACCAGAGGTATTCTGGATGAGGTTCTGGGTGTCCACTCACCTGGAGTTCCAGGAAGATCTAATTATTATCATCACGCTCCATGACACCATTAATTTTATGGGATGATTAATTAACTTCATCACAAGTTCAACTCTCGCTGTGCTGAATTGTCAGTTCACTTAGTATTGACAAATATTGCGGCGGATTAGAGGCTTCAGATGAACCTTCTAACCTGGCTGGGCTAGCATTTAAACAGTATTTCACTCAGCCCCTCAGTCATATAGACCTGGAATCAAATACAAACTTTACAGCCTCCAAGTCCTTGTGTATTGGGGTACCAGATTCTATTTAATCCAATTAATCTTCCTAGAATTTAATGAAAAAGAAATGTACACAACATTACTGCTTTATTTGATCTAAGTATGAGTTGTGCCCCCAAGGCCACTAAATTGGCTACATCAATGAATTCCTTAGACACATAATTCAATAGTTGATAATGCCCAAACTATGAAATTTTGGTATTCTTTATCTCAATACCATTGCTGTGTTTGTGAAAAAGTTTGGCAGAGCAGAATGGATGACAATGTGTACAAAGTTATTTTTTGATTTTTTATCAATAAAAACGGGTCTTTTACAGCTTTTGTTAAATGTTTTTATTATGAAGCTCACATCTAGTATGGAGACAAAGTGCTGTATAGTTTTGATGCCCTAATTACTCTGCATCACGCTTGTGAGACCTACAAAGAATTGTATTGTGTTCTAATCTCTTTTTGTTAGAAAAATGACATTAACAATATGGTAGATTTGTTTTCCACTTCTGCACCGACACTTTTGAGGTTCTTAACTAAGTCATAGGGTGCTCTGCGACCATTTTTAAAAAGAAATCTCACTAAAGATTAAATAATTCATTTTCTGGCCCTCATTTCCATAAACCTGATATTATCCAGGATGAAGTCAATTTGTAGAAGAATGTCCATCTTACGAGGGTCTTACAATGCCCAATTGATGGTACAGAATGTTAGAGGCTCAGCTGCCTTTAGTTGATTTTAATAGTGGTTCCTCAAGGATTATTAGATGGAAAATCTGTTTAAACAACATATAAAAGTCCCCTACAACAAGCCAGGAGGCTGCAGTAGGGGCAATCGTGGGTCTTACAGGGGCAACCTCAAGGGTGGGAGAGGCAGGGAGGGTGACAACCCCTCTAAGTATCATTGCTGTTTAGTAATATAATTAAATAGAGTGGATCATTTTATTAATTAATGAAAAATATATCGCAACCAAAATGGTGCAGATCACACCCAAAATGGAGCAGATTGATTAAAAGAAGGTGGTTAACAGCCTCTGTGATGTGGTTTCCTCTCTTCCAATTCGCCCACTTTTGGTCAAATTTTAGTTTGAAAATTTAGTAAAAACAGCTCCACTCATCATCTCCCTATTCATGTTACCTATGTTGATGCAATTGATACCCGCTGCCCCTACATGAGGTAGTGGTAATCCACCTCCTAATGTTTTTCAGCCATTGCTGAAATGTGCGTGGGCTGGCTTGGCTAGCCCTCCAAATTCTTCAGAACACTATGTCTCACCTAAGGACTTAGCCTTACATCTTGCTTAAACCCAGGCGGTGCCACGTTGCCCCCAAGTGCTCCCCCAGAGCAACATGCAATTTGGCCTTCAGGTTGAATATGGTAATTTGTTTCCCTACTCAGACAAAACTATTATTGAAACAGCTCAGACTGTTATGAACCCTGCAGGCACTATTAACTTCTGCCCTTTCAAGGGGTATTTGATCTTGGCTTCTCAAGTGAAGCTGATGCTGCAGTAGCAGCTACAATCCCCCTGGTGTTCCAGGGCACTCACCTCCCAACTACTCATACCCGGTTGCCCACTGATACCACTCTTGTGGTTCTGTTTGTGGGCCTCCCTGTCCACCTACCACCCAAAGTTTTACATAATGAGTATATTGCTGGATTATTGGAATATGGTCTGATCCCATACTACAATTTGTGGTTCCAATGGAGCCAACCGCCTTGCAGGCCCCTGCGCCTTTGCAACTATTTGTTTAGTATTAACAGAAGTAGCCCTCTCAATACCCCCTCATACCATTATCCTCTCTTCCCCTGACCATCCTTTCTGGGCCTGAGTGGATGAAGGGCGCACCATCTTCCCTACCTGTTTTGAACTTGACCATTTGAAATGGCGCTGCCCCTCCATCACCCAAGCCGCGGTTCCCACACCTAACTCTTTGCATGATGACCCCATAGCTGATCCAATTACTTTTTTGAATAGGCACTATCCTTCCCCCTCCCCCAAAGTGGTAGCCACAGCAACCGCTGAATCAATCAACCAAAAATTACCCCAACAAACCTCTTCTCCTGAACCCACCAATCAGGAGTCATAATGGACCTCATTAAGTTCTAAATTATCCTCCCAGCCACCTGCCACAGTTAACATATAAGTAAATAATTCAATCAAATTAAGCCAAAATCCATGAGATTACTTGGTTGATGTTGACAGATTGAATGAGCTTATCCTAAAGCCAAATGGGCGGGGCCCCTCCATTCAAAATGTACCTTAATACTAAATAAGCGGCCAAATTTCCAAAGCGCCATTATGTGCCTTGCCCTGGTGCTTCCCCATTCAAAAGTGACCTCCAACTAGATGAAGAGGCAGTTGTCTTCCCTGAATGTTGCACAACCTGTAAAGCTGTTGCAAAATCAGTTGCAGTACTGGCTGCGGGCATGCCACCTCCTATCCTCTCTAGTATCATGCTTCTAAAACATAAAAAACAACATCTCCACAACTATCAGATGGCGCATACAGCATTTTAAAAAAAGTTGCAGCAGTAGCAAAGTTTAAACCAAATACCCGCATTAACTGCAACAACCTCGCAACAATTGTCACCCCATTAAAAGTACGCCTTGAGGCTTAGAAAGCCCTTACAACCTACATTTCCACCCCTACATCGCACACATTGAGTTGCAATCACCTCTCTGTTATCTCAACCCCTCATTTCCATGACACGCCCACACCTTTACTCTCAGCTTTGTGCCGTTACATGTCCCCACCAGATGAGGACAAAGAGCCTCACAATCCCCCTTCGCCCTCCACCATGGTTGTTTTTTAGTACTAGTGGTGCACAACCCAAAAAGGGTGAGCCGCCACGCATCTTTATTTTGCAAATGGGACAAACAAAGGTATTATCATAAATTAAAAAAATTCATAATATCCCTTAGGTTATCAGCCTAGGAAGCCATATCAGATGGTGAGGAGACTTTTGGGAAACTTTTGTCTGGCGCCCACTTTAGCTGGCGGACCATGGCGGACAGCACTGGGGTGGGAGCATCAGCGACATGGGACATAAGGAGGTATAGTTGGGGGTTTTCTTTGTTAATGAGGCCAGTGGTGTCCATCGCCTCAATGTATTGAGCAAGTTGATGCTCAGCAAAAATGATGAGAGCCAGCACACAAGTAAATGACTTGATGCGCCGGCGGGTTTCAGGATAATTGGGGTCAAAAAGAGAAGTTTTTGCTCCACCATATTTGTATAGTGGTTCTGCTTCCAACTAGGTTGGTATGCTTTGCTTTTGATATTGTGTCAGTTTGAGTAGATCTGTATGTCTCATTTCAACTTTATTAATTTTTTTCAAAATTTATCTTTTTCAAGCTTTGGTAATGTCCATCCCCTGGTTGGCGTACCTCAAATAAATCAACAGCCTCTGAGATGTGCATGACAGATCGGCCTTCATAATTGCAGAGGTATCATCCACTATCTCATGGATGGTGTGGAGCGATGATGGATCTGCAGATTGACACATACACTTGGCAATTTCCAAAAATATTTTATTCATGGTAGAATGCATATTCAGAGAATTTTCAGTGCAAATAAGTTAGGCAGTGTGGAGGCGGATTTCACTACAAGAAATACAACACAGAATTGCTACTTATTAAGTAGATTTAATGAGGGAAAAAGTAAAGAATAAAGTGGCAACCTACCCTATGGGGGTGGTTACCTATATAGTGGAGGGGGAAAGGAATCGTGAAATTATATACTGGCTAAGCTATTTTCTAGACACACTAAACGTAATCCTAAGCTTCTTACAATAGAATTGAGGGGAAGGTATTAAAGGTCAAAGATGGCATTATAAAATTTTGGCTACCTTTCTTCCAGATTGAGGAAAAATCGAGCAGAATGCTAAACTTGAACATTCTCACTGGACTGTTAATTAACTAACACCAGTTCTGATGAGATCTGAAGTATCACTTTAATAAATTGTATAAATCATCAGCATAAATTTTGTGATACGCAGGTTCAATCCACAATCTGAACCAATAATAGAACTCATTCTGACTTATTAGGCGAATTTGGGCACATATTAAAATTTGGGGGAGGTGGGGTGATTCCTTGGATATCATTAGTGACCAGGCCATACTTGGGGTGTGCCTGAGGATCCTGCTTATTTCCCTTAACTTAACCGTCTCTCTGCACACCCCTTCAATCTTTTTTAACAGATTATAGAGGGAAGGGGGAATAGAGAGGTTCTTTTGAAAATAGGATAGTAACACATCGCTCATCTACCACATGAGCTAGCTCACTGATTCCAGAGAGAGGATACATTGAGACTTGGGCCCCTTTCTACTACTATAATGGAATTTCTCTCTATCCAGATGTAGGGGCTGGTCTCTGGACTTACAGATAATGCTCAGGTTACTAATTAACTTTGTAAAAACCTGGGGCGGTATGTCAATAGTTTCCCTAGTTTGGGTTACAAACCCAAGAAATACTTTGTGAACCCTGGAAAGAAGGGAGATCTCAGAAGAGAGTGGGAAGAGTAGAACTGGGATTTTTGTACTTCGCCCCTTCCAAAAATGCTGAATAAGACAAAATGTCTGAAATCGCGTTCTGTTAAGCCCTTATTTAATAAGGATGCCACGCCTTTAACGTAGCACAAAGTAATTGCAGATGATGTGGTAGTGGTTACAGCATGTTCATTAAATGAATGTGAAGAAAAGTTAGTGTCAGTATAGTAGTGATGTCTTATGTTAAACAACTAGAACAGCACGAGCTATAGTCACCTCTGGTGATATTCCTAAGTTATACAGATCACAGGCGCCATAACTTTTGGTTCTCTAGACAAAATAAGCCCATGGTTATGTGCTAAACTATAATCCTATTTAGGGCAAGCAGATGCCCTGGATGTTAACACAGTCAACGTGGCTGATGCTTATGCTGCTGAATGCACATCTAATGATATCACTGTTAATAAGATCAAAGTAAGGGCTATTGTGAACAGTAAGTACCAATTAACATTGTTTCACCAAATTGGTGAAAAAACTTGGTCTGGTATCAGGTATTGACCATTGCAAAAGGTATGGTACAATAGATCGGTGTATCCCCCCTTTAGGTTGGGACCACCTAGTGCTAAAAAAGGTATGGTACAATGGGGTTCCAAATAATCATCTCATAGGAGCATATAGCGTGCTTCTGATGAGGTTATGCTTGCTAGTTTTATCAGCTCTAGATATAATGTTAACAAGGTAAGGTTATGACTTTCGCTTTAAAAACTCTTTTATGAGGAATTATGGAGTTGAGATTAATTTTAAAGAAAACTCTTTGGAGATACTAGGACAACATCTTCTGCTGTACTACAATTGGAAACCTAAAAGCTCTGAGCCTCATGAAAATAAGTTGTTAACATTGCATATAAGGATGTCATAGTGCCATTGGGTATCAACAGATTTATGGCCACACTCAACAATTGCCTATATAAGTTATGGAAACTAAGGGCATTTCACTGAGGACTAATTGTAATCTAACCATTCCAGAGGTCCATCAACTTATACTGGGGACTGAGATTAACTTGGAAATTCCTAAGGTTTATATGGTGAGATATTTGTGCCGTTTTGTCACTATAACCTTAAACTGGTCACCACATCATGGATTATTCTTCCTGACCATAGCAAATGAAGGTGTTACTAGCCCATTTATATCCACATCCTATTCTAATAAAGTGACACCAAATCTTTGTTTTCATACATATTCTTCCAGTTGATCAAGTAGAGAATAATCACAACTTTGGTACCTATGAGGAACTGGTCCTGACTGTCAATAGTGATTACTCTGTTTTTTTCTTTAGTAACACAGAAAGCTTATTGGGGTTAGAATAGGAGTATAATAACCAAGCTTTAGCCCTTTTTGATAATTATCATGTGTGTTTTGTAAAAAGTGATTTTTACTTGGGTTGTGAAAATAATTTTTAATACTAAATTGATGTCCTAATTCATCTGCCCATTTGCCCTCATCATATTAGGTGCTCAAAGGCAACAGAGGAAGTTTTTAATGCTTATTTCAACAAGCTAGTGCAACACTTGGTGTTGGTGCCCTCCAAAAATCCATGGACCTCCTCGGTGTTGTTAAATAAGAAGGAAAGTTCTAACCATGTGGCAATAGATCATTGGAAGCTCAACAATATTACAAAAGAGGATTCTTATACTTTACCATGTATTGATGATGCACTAGACCGCTTAGGCGGCGCTCAATATTTCTTGACCATATTTTTAACCTAGCTACTAGAATATTGAGCTACCTAATGAGCGGCAGGAAAACTGAGCAATGATAGCTGCCTAAGGTCTTCATTAATTCAATAAGATGCCAAAGAGGACTGTGCAATGCCCTGTGATTTTCCAACAGGCTATAGACAGAATATTGGGCTATTTATATATCTCATATATCTTAGTTTATCTGGATGATATAAACGTTTTTTTAAACTTTTTACGAACACCTACAACACTTGGAAGAGATTTTCAACAGATCGTCAAGTTAAATCTTAAAAGTAAGCTGCATAAGTGTAACTTTTTCAAGAGCAACTCAAATATCTGGGGTTTGACATTGACAAACAAGGCCTACAGCCCCAATTGGCAAAGATAGAAGCCATCAAACAGATGATATGGCCAAGTAAAAATGCAACATTCAAGTGTTCCTTGGGATGGTTGGATACTACTACCAGGTTGTAAAGAATTTTAGTATAATTTAAGAACCTTTATTTCTTCTTCTCAAAATGGGAGTGCAATTTGAGTGGACGGATGAATGTAAGCTGGCCTTTGACAAGCTAAGGCTGTGCCTCAACCAAGTGCCAATACTTATATACATTAACTTCAATGAGTCATTTATAATTAAAATTAACACTTCCCTCTCTGCCATAGGAGCGGTATAATTCCAACTTTATTATGAGGGGGTAGAACACCCCATTTCTTATTGCAGCCATACGCTGAATATACATGAACGAATTTATCATATTACTGTAAAAGCATGTTTGGCAGTAATTTATGCTTGTAAGCAATTTCAGGTTTGATCCATGGCGTACATTTTATGGTGGTAACTGATCCTCTCTTCGTAGGCTATAAAACCTTAAGAAACCAAGGACGTCTGGCTTACAGAATCTGAAATTACAGGCATAAAACTTGTAAATTCAACACTGGCCCAGCATTAAGCATCAAAATGCAGACGAACTCTTCCAGTTGCCTACCATAGACTTACTAGCTGACAAGGCTGATGAATTGTTTTATAAAATGGTAACTTACCAATATGATATTAAACCTAAAGAGGTTCAATGCAAGTTAGAAAAGCTGAGGCAGAATAATTTTTTAAGAATGATAAACTATAAAAATATTGTAAGACATTCAATCATATTTCCCTGGCCACTGAGTGTATTGACTTTATTACATCCCACAAGGTGACGGGGCATGGCTATTTAAGAAAATGCTTGAATAGTTAAGATTACTCCTTTTGGGAGTCAATTTCTTATTGATACTCAAGAAATGCACAATTATTGTAAAGGATGCTAAGCATAAGCACCTTATCTGAATACCACTTCATATAAAATAGTTAGACCCATTTTTTTCTGGAACACCATTTCAATTGACGTTATATGCCCTTGTCCAACACTGACGACCAATTCAATCATATAAGTGTGGCCATCAATCACCACACTAAATAGGTGGAGGCTAAAGCAGTTAAGGACCTGGGCGCGGCGACCACCACTAAATTTATTTTTATAGAATATAGTTTATCAGCATGGTTGCCCCCAGTCAATTCTAACGGATAATGTGACTAACTTTACGTCCTAAATGATCACTAAACTCAAAGATTTGATAGGTAAGAGGGATATTGTCTATGCCCTATTACCCTGAGACCAATGGCACAGTTGAATGTGTGAACGGTACTCTTGTAGGTATTTTACATATGTTAGTTACTGGCAAAGCATCAATCTGGACCCTATTTTTATCTTCCAATATGTTTCCTTATTGTATCACTTGCCGCTCAGCCACAGGGCACTCACCATTTATTCTATTAAATGGGAAGCATCCTGCACTACCCTGCTCTTTTATTAATATAATAAAGAAGAGAGCATGAAGTCAAATCAATATCTTAAGAAGCTTACAAGGACTTAAATTCAGCTACAAAGCTCTAGCTATTACAACGCGCAGGCTTAGAAAGTCAAGACCAGAGCGCATGATCACGAGGACCTTCAGAAATTACCTATCTTTGTCATAGGATAATTGGTTTGGTATTATGATAACCATAGTTTTAAAAGGACTAGCAAGATAGAGCACATTTGGAAAGGTCGCATTGGTGTTATAGAGAAAACATCTACAGATGCTACAATCTAAAGGATCCCAAGGAGGCTACCTTATCAATTGAGTGCATGCTAAGTTTCCTAAGAATTACTATCAGTCCTCACATCTTTATAGCCAAAGGCTCTCAATATTATCAGACCCCCAATTATCTTAATTACCTTATGTTTAGCCATGTGGGAGAAATATTTTAATTGGTTTGATAACCATCAGTCAATTTAATTTCTTGATTTTATATAGCTAATAATCAGCCAAAAGATTTTGTACACTGTTGGAATCATGGAATTTTTGCTCAATGATTCTAATGGAACAGGATTTCAACAATACAGAGGGAGGGGGAGTCTTTAAACTCTTAGCTGCTATTAAAAATTTCAGGGGAAAATTGTAAACCCATAAAGAGAAATAGATTTCAGATACTTAATTACCTAATATTAAAACTTAAAGATCAGAAAGAGAGACCCTATTAAATTGACACCTCCAAGTATATATGTTATTTTGAGGCTAGTAGTGAGAATCAAGGGAATTTGGGTCAGGCAGTGGATGTCTTGATTTTTATAAATGACGATTTATCCTATCATTGCTATTGACAAGCTTCTCAAATCAGGTAGGATTAGTTTCAGTTGGTAATTTGATAACAGGGATAACGTAATAATGAGGTAGAATTTTAATGTAGTCTCACCAATCAGCCATCATAAAAATGTTTTTAGTTTGGCTGATTACTGGAGTTCTTAAGTAGCAATTGGCTGATAAAATAATTTTCATTCCCTGAACCCCCTTTAATCTTTAGTGAGGGTTCTTTTCTCTTAAAAAGTTGCACTGAATTTAAAATAGTGCTTAGTAGGACTTCCAAGTCCATTGATCTATTCCTCCAGGTGTTGGTGTAACCATATTAAAAACATAAGAGATATTCCGTTAAAGGAGAGGAGCAGAACTATTACTTCAATTAAGTTTATTCTCTGAGAGTAGTGAGTTGAGTGTTTGCCAATATTTTTAGGAATTTTAAACACTGATGTATTCTTACCAACTCGTCATTTATCTTTTTTCTGAAATCATCCCATTTAAGAATGTTGATTGGCTAATAGAAGCGTAGGAACTGGCCATGCTGTGGGAATTTTGTATGATCACAGTGTTTAACTTGGGTATTTGAGCTTTTTTAGCACTAGTGGTACCCAACTTTAAAAAGGGGAAGCTGCCACGCATCTTTATTTGCAAATGGGCCAAGCAAAGGGATTATTATAAATAAAAAAGTTCCTAATATGGCACCTCAGCTAACATCCTAGGAAGCCATATCAGAAGGTGAGGATGCTTTGTGGAAACTTTTTGTTTGACACCTGATTTAGCTGGTGGACCATGGCGGACAACATTGGAGTTGGAGCATCGGTGACATGAGGCATATGGAGGTATAATTGGGGTTTTTTTTTGATAAGGCCAGAAGTGTCTATTTTTTAGTACTAGATGGTCACCAGCCAGCAGTGTCTATTGCCTCAACATATTGAGCAAATTGATGCTAAGAGAAAGTGATGAGAGCATGCACATTGGGTTATTTAAGCTTCAATTTAAAAATAAATGGTTCATTTATTTAATTAATCTAGTAGATTAAGCTTCAAGAGGATAGTTGAATTATGTCATCTGTTCAGCAATAATAACCAATCAAATGGTTAAGAATAATCTACAGAGGATCCATATCTGATGATAGTTATGATCGTTATTTTGTCAAGGATTGTTGCTGAAAGTGTAGATATGAGTAAATTAGCTTGGATAGAGCATCTAATCATGGGTAATTGTTAGTTTTAGTAACTGATGTGATGGCTAAATCAAATGGCAATCTAAATATTCTACTCATAATGAAAATCAGCTGTTTTTTCATTATTGAACCAATATCTCTTTTTGTTGGCTAGGCATGCTAAGACCATTACAATTGCCATAATTACCCTAAAACATGACCTTTAATACTATTGCCTATATATACTCCTTAATTTCTATTATAAAATACACCTTAAAATCACATATACTTTATTATCAATTGTTTATTGCTTACTTCAGATTGAAGTCTTTCGAAAAGTTTATTTCTTTTATAAGTGTCAACTGCCAGAAGTGAGGCTGAAGTCACTTTATCCTTAATCATTACCAGAGTGATGCTGAAGCCACTTGCACCATCAATATCTGCCAGAGTAGGGTCAAATTTACTTGATATTCAAGACTCAACTAGGGTATTTGTTTTCAAAACCAGAAAGTCTATATTGTATATCAGAAATATAAGTTAAGCGAATCTGTGCATCAGTAAAGACCCAACGGTTTTTAAGCTTGGTGCTCAGTATAGGGGAAGAGTTAAGTGTTTAAAAAATTAATAAAGTCAAACTATTTCAGTAATATGAAGCACATGATAACCATGAGGAGGGATCATCAGCAGAACACTAGGAGAAAATTCAAGTAGAGGAGAGTATTCTGTTAGACTTTATACATTCATCTATAGATTCTTGTATTAAATGAAAATGCAGTGACCTTTTACTAACCACCCATGTAAATCTGAGACAATTTAGCTGACATTATTGAGATATTAATGAGAGGTTTTTAGATTTTGCCCACCAAATATCTGGATTATAGCTATGAGTTATTTCACCACACCACAAATCAGGAAGAGAAAATCTAGAATTTTGAACAAATTTTGCATATTAATACTTTGACTCTCTCTGGGTATTTATGTTATATTGGTAACATTGGCAGTTATGTTATCAAATATGTACAGCTGACGACCCAAAATATGAGAATCATCCAAGCCTTACAGCAGGCGGTGATTGCAAATCTGGTCATGTAAATACAAAGAACTAGTGCTAACAGCAAGCGTTGATGTTGCAATTAGATGCCAGCTTCTGACAGATATGTGGAGTGCTGAACTCCATGTCTCTGTGTGATCACCATTTGAATACAAAAATTAATAATCTGGTGGCGAAACTAGATATGAACTTTGAGAGATTGTCAAAGAGATTATTAACCAGATTAAGGTCAACCAGCTTTGGAAACATAATGTTGATAAACCCTGCCAATTGGCAGAATCCAATACTGCCAATTTGATCTGAGCTCAGGCTGCAACTGAACCAATGGTTGCTGCCAATATCAAAACCCACACCATCATTCTCAATTTGGTCAAAGGAAGTTGGAAATTAAAAGCACCATCAAAGGTATGAAAATATAATTTGAGAAGCTTAAGGAGGTAATTAGAGCTTAATTTAATAAACTTTGCAAAATGTAAAAATCATTAATAAAACGCTTTAGAGTAAATCACTCAATCTGAATTAGACTTGCTGAAGTTCAAAGTCATTAAGCTAGATGATGAAAAGGAAATTTGTGAGTATATGCCCACTTATTTGATGTGTAAAAGAGATATGTTTCACTTTAGAAGAAAGTTGAAACTTTGAGAACAACTCTGGAAGGGGAAAAAGAGAAGAACTGTCAACTTCATTAAAACGACTGAAAACGCCAGAGTTGGGAGGAAAAGATCCCTAAACGATTGAATGATCTTGAAGATTCCAAGTGTACTTGCACTTGGGATGAATATAATAAGGCAGAATTATTTGAGAAAGAATTGGTGTCTATTGAAGTTAAAAGTTGCACCAAAAGCATGACTTTATTCATCTGAGAAATGCTACCAACCATTGTGGCCCTTCCAGAAGTAACGACTAAAACTAATCCTGCATCGATTTACATACCACTTAGAAAATCTGCATTAATTATCATTGAAGATTTAAAGAGTACATCTAAGTTACTCATTTTAATTGGAATAACGCGACTGCTTTTCACTGGTTATTTGAGATGAACATGTATGGTTACAGCGATTGCCAGAAAGGTGTCACTGTCATGAATTGCCTTGACACTGCATGTCAGAATCTATTTTTGCCCTATTTTTATGGAGAAAATTGGAGCTATAAAGAGGTTAAGGAAGTGATTATGAAGGAATTTAGGAGACCAAATAAATTTTCTGCCCAGAAATAAAATCCATGAGTATCAAGTTCAAGAAAGATGAAACAGTGGGTAAATTCACCAATTTTTATAAGAGCAAGCTATGATACTTAGCAGAGCCAATGCTGTGAGAAATTTGACGGAAGAATTGCCATGAAAAACGCGTTTCTTCCTTACAGAGATCTGCATTGAACAATGGCGTCATCTCTCACTAGTAATATACCATTTCAAAACTGTAGAGTATATAATTGGATTATAAATGCGTTTTTACGCAGCAAATTGAACCTACAAACTGAACAGCAAGTCCTATATAAACAAGAGTTTGGGCTGATTCACCAATAAATCTAGAGATTACAATTATCAAGGGAATCAGGACAAGAAATTTGGTATATTAGAACCCACTGTAAGCTACGTTTGAAAAGTAATTGCGGCCAGCCTGGAAATTTCGCCAACAACTGTGGACATCAAAAGCCTAAGGATCAGGTTAACCTAGTAAATCCCAAGGAGAAAAGAAAATTATAAAGTTAAGGGTTAGGATCATGTGATCTAGACATGGGACATTCTAAAGCCACAGGTGATCAAGTTCCCCCTGATAAACCTTACAATTTGGGCAAGTCAAAGCTATTTGCGGACAAATTAGTGTTAGAGTTAGATCCTCTTCATCAAGTAGTTTACCAAGATGTAAACGTGATAACTAGATTGAAATCAAAGGGGATTTCCCCCAAAATCGTGAAGGAGGTGGCTCATCCATATGCCTGACAAATAGTCAAGAAGTTCTTAATGTCAAAATTAAAACCAATGTGTTAAATGCCAAATTAGATTGAAGTTACCATTTTGATTCTAATCAGTACTATCAAAGAGATGTTCCACTGATATTTCAGCAATCTTAATTCATACTCTAGATTTAGCAAACAAATCCGTCATACATTCAGTAAAAAATAGTCTATCTTAAAAACTTTCCTCTCTCGTTGCAATCACTTTGCAACTTATTCAATTCAAGTCTGATTCTAGTTTGATAATCTCACATAGGAGATTAGTCTGCGCCCATGTCAGGGAGCAGTTGTGCAAGTAAGGTAAGAGGCACAGGTGGTAGGCCCGCGACCTCAAACATTTGAAAACGCCCCAGAGAAACTGGCAGAATAGAAAAAAACAAAAAACTGGCGGTCATTATTTCCCCAGAAATCCTCACTTGGCAAGCACGAAGCAACCAGTACATCAACACTCCGCACTCCCAACCACTCTCGTTGGTGGAATATGGAGTCCAGGTGTTTCTGGACATCCAACAAACAGCCTTATGGGAAAAATTTTGTGGGGATGTACACACTTTTTTCCTGACCGCAGTGTACATTGCACCCCACTCCATGCCACGCAGTTGGCTGGACCTCAGTTTCAAAAACAAGGAGGCAGCAGACAAAGCTGCTGCAGTGCATGTAGTGATTGACCTCCCCAAAGGGAAAAAGGTCGTCAAAACCAAATGCACCAGATGGACAAAATCCAACCAAATTTTCCTCACGTTCAACTTTTTCCCACTACAGTCAAACGTGCCATTCTGGAGCAGCACCTGAAAGATGGTCTCACTGTATATGGAGAAATACAATCCTTCGAGATACAACGCTTTACGCTGATGCCACACCTGTGAACTGGCAAAGCCATTGCAGTTCTAACTCCAACCAAGGAGATTGTGAAGGACCTAACCCAGATCATGCACTCCACATATATCAAAATCAAAAGGCATACCACCCACCCTTTCTGGGTAACCGTAGACAGCGCGCCCCCCATATGCACCCACTGTGACGCATTTGGCCATAAGGCACATGCATGCCCCACCAAATGGGGCATCACATTCCAAGAGCACCCCTTGGTGGCTATGGCCAGCGGAGAGGCGCACTACAAACCAACCACCAGCACCAAAGAGGCTTTCCCATGGGAGCACAAGGCTGCTACCTACTAGTAAAGCCTATCTCCCCTCAAGAGCGGAAGAAGGCCAAAAAGGCCCGCAGGGCCACAGCCAAGGAAGCAGCCAAAGTCACCTCTGCTATCACACACTCCCAACGCCAGGAGGACATCAAAACCTTCGCGGTGGAAGCAATTTGGGAATCCCTCAACCAGTCAGATTGGGAAGCCCATGCCAATTAGGCCACCCAATCTGAGGATCCAATGGGTGACTTGATCTCACCTGACCTTTGCAACCAAGCCCCAGTTGAAACTGACCTAGTTTTAAACCTACCTGAAAAAAATTTTTGACCTGAACAATGGTGCACTGAACTCATCCGCATTACAAAAAATTCGTTCAACGTTGGGGAAACAAAAATTGAAGGCAAAAGCCAACGCGAACCTTTCTGCTAAAATCAACAAAAACACCAATAGCGTTGCTGCAAACACCCATGCTGCCATGAAGGCCCATGGGGATCTAGAGGAGGCTAGTGTGCCCAGGCGCCCACCCCCTTTCACCTAAGGTGTGATGGGGGAAACCTTCACTTTAGGGACGTTGAATATTACCAGACTCAAGGCCTCGCCATCCCAGGCTAGGAAACTGAGTTTTTTACAAAAAAATTACCTGTGGACATCCTGGCCATCCAGGAGTCCCACTGTCCGCGAGGTTCCGAGGATGCTTGGAAAACCATGCTCCTCCCTTCCCTATCCTTCTGGTCATAGCACTGTGGGGTGCTAGTTCAGAAAAACAATTTTTTTTTAAATTTTTATTGTCAGAATCCTTCCTCAATGGCTGAGACCTTGTTGTCACTTTCTCATGGGCCAAAGTGGCGTATGCTATCATCAACTTCTATGCCCCAACCTGTGCATGAGAGCGTCAGGAATTTTTTTCAACAGTCAAACCCCTCCTGTTACCCCAGACCCTTTCATAGTCGGTAATATGAACTGTTGGCTAAACACACCAATGGACCGTTGGCCTTACTCCTCCCACGCCCCCTCAGGGTCACGTAGAACTTAGCGTTCAAAAGGCCACCCTTGGGTTAATGGATGCACTGCTGCGGCATGCTCCGCTGCTAGAAAACATGACGCGCCCCCACATCCACAATGGCCAACTAAGGTCCATGACCCGCCTCAACCTCATCCTCGCGCTGGCGAAATTTCAATCTCACACCTCCCACTTCCAAACAACAAAAATAGAATTCTCTGACCACTGTCTGGTCTTGATAACCTACCACCTACCTGTCACAGTGGCTAAGGCCCCAAATTGGTGCAAACTCCGCCCTCCCGAAATTGCTTCATCAGGATTTTCCACTTGGGTGGAATCAGCAACTTTGGCAAAAGAGTTTGTTACACCATTTTGCGTGGACTTAATTTCCAAATGTTCAGCCTTCAAAAAAGATACTATCCACCACTCTCACCACCTCTCCTCCCAACGCTCATGAGCTACATTGGCCATTATTTTGCGCGCTCTGGCAGAGTTGGCACACCTGTAATCCAACATCCCAGCCACAGGCTACAGCGCTGCATGGGGCCAGAAGTGGGCGGAAGCAGCTGCCCACCTCAACGCGCTCAAAAGGCAACACAAACATCAGATTTGTGTTCAGTACAGGGCAAAATGCATTACAGAAGGCGACTAGTGCACTGCATATTTTTTCAAAAAATTCTTTGCACCATGCCAGAGCATGGCCTGCAGACAGGTGCAGAGATCGGATGATTCCGTTGCAGATATGTCAGCTGAAATGACAACCAAAATACAAAAGTATTACTACGAGTTATACTGATCCAATCCAATTCAGCCAGACAAAGTGGCAAAATTTCTTGACCACACCCACATCCGCACCATTTCCCAATACCCAGAATTAATGAATTTGAATTACTCCAAATGAACTCTGGACAGCCATCCGCGGTGAATTAAAATGGAAATGCCCAGGCCCAGATAGCATTCCATATTAATTCTATAAAAAGCACTTCAAATATATATCCCCACTGCTGCTTGCCTCCATTAACCAGAGCCTTCTGGAAACGCGCCTTCTACCAGGAGGGCAAGAGTCCTAACCGTCACACTCTTCAAGAAAGGGGACAAGCTAGACTTAGCCAACTGGCGCCCCATTTCTTTAACTAACATGGATACAAAAATTTTAACAAAAATAATGGCTAACCGTTTAGGTATTGTAGCATCTGCCACCATCTCCCCAGAACAATTTGGTTTCATACCCAGAAGGTCGATTTGGGGAAACGTGCATTCTGTGGCTAACGCATTCCAGTCCACAGCCTCTGGGGCACTTGTATTTTGGACCAACAAAAGGCCTATGATAGAGTAAACTGGGAATACCTAAGGGCCTGCCTCCATCAATTCTGCCTACCCCCTCGCTTCATCAACTGGGTGATGCTGCTCACAGAATCTGCAACAATGGAAGTTCATGGCCCTGGCTTCCTAACGGAAGTAGTCCGCCCTCAAAGGGGCCTACGACAAGGGGACCCCCTTAGCCCACTCTTATACAACTTCAGCCTTGACCCACTACTTCGAAATGTGAATGCCCACCTCACTGGGGTCCATGTACCAGGCCAAGCCCCAGTCAAGATGATGGCGTTCGCAGATGACTGTGTGGTTGGGGTGTCCAATGATAAAGATGCACGTGCGCTTGAAGCTCTCATCCAAGAATATTCCTGGGTAAGTAATGCTGCACTGAACGCTTCCAAAACTGAAATCATACTCCTTGGTTGGTATCAAGCATGCTGGGCCCCAGAGACCAGTGCCCAGTCCGGCCCATCTGCTCACACACGTGCTCGCCCTCCCTGCTCACCCCACACCGCCTCACTAATGCTCCCCTTCGTGCCACGCCCTGCCATAGGGCCTGTCCGCCATCTGGGCGTGTGGGTGGAGGCAGGCGGGTATGACTCATCAGTAATGGAAAGTCATATTCTAGACAACGTGACAAAGCGCATCGCCTCCCTCAGAGCCCACCCTACTTCCCTTGCTGGCAATATTGTTTTAGCCAACTCCATGCTCCTCTCCAAAGTCTGGTTTGGAGCCCACGCCATCGCCTTCTCCCCAGGCTTTTTCAAATCCATGTATGCCCTCCTGCAAAGATGGCTTTGGTCAGGCCGCTCACCATCAGTACAGCTTGAGGTCATGTTTAGCCCTCATCATCATGGTGGCATGGGCCTGCTTGACTTCAAAGCCCATGCTGCCAAGATCCTGGGCACCTGGATTGCGGCTGTCATTGCCCCTACGCTCCCCTCCTAACACTGGTCCCGCGCGGCCTGCTCCAACTTCTCCCGCGCCTTGGGCCTTAACAATCCATCGAACCCTCACTCCTTGATGAAATACCTGGCTTCCCACCCATCGGCCACAGGCCCTCACGGCACTAAAACCCACTACAAACGAATCCTCCTCTCCATGTGGAGCGCAGAGTGGAGAATATGTATTAGCATACACACAGCCCAGAGAGGCCGCCCCTCTCCTCAGTTCACACAAGAGGTACAGGGGCTACCCATTCAAGATGGCGTGATCCCCACACGGCCCCATGTCCTGTCCAGGGTGGACTACCTGGACATGATGGACATCCCTTACTCCATTGAGACCCAAAAAACTATTTGGAAATATGCACACCACCCTCTGTTGCAGCCTCAAATCCGCTCCCATGTGTGGCGCTGCCTGAGGCGAGTGTACTGTATGGCTGAGCGCTCTAAAGCTATACACTCATCCTGCGTCATGTGTGGCCAGTATGGAACGCTGTTCCACCGCCTGGAGAAGTGTCCTACCTCTAAAGCGATATGGCGCGAAGTTCAACGTCTACTTGGCCAGGATCAAACACATCCCTTCAGTCTGTCAAGAGATATGTTTGCTATATCCATGGTATCCCCCTTCCACCCTCCCTCCATGCTCTGGTGGTCGCAATCGCCATGTGGACTATCCACACGATTGTCTTAGATGCCATCGCAGGCTCCACCCCCACCCTCCCAGAAGCTGTCCACAGATTCCGGCCCCATTTGGTGGACCACTTCCAGACGTGGATGTTAGGGTACCTCCCACCGCGTCGCCGTCAGCTGGTCTCCTCCTGGTTCCCAGTTTGGTTCATCAAATCAGACCCTTTCCTTCACACATGTTCAATAGTGGCTACGGCCCCTTCAAGCGTCCCCTCCCCCTCCCCATAGTGGCATTCCCGCTGGCAACAAGAGATAGCATTGCTTCTCTGGGGTGCCTTCCATGTTACTAAGCTTCGTTTCTTTTGGGTCATATTCAGAAGTGTCTGTCCCCTGGTTGGCCTTCCTCACAATAAATTTAAAATTTAAAAAATAGTCTATCTTATTTTTCTGAGTGCATATATATGGATATTTTGGTAAAACAAGTCCCCAGCAGGCAAACATTGACACTGGAGTGCCAATTAGTTCTGTTTTAACTGAATTAGTCAAAGGATTAAAGGCTATACCGGATATAGAGCATCAGAAGCAGTATAGGACAGCCAGTCCTGATTCCACCACTTCTTGAAGGGCCTATAGCACCCTGCTGCTACAGTTTGGATCCTATGGTCATATTGGTGCCAGCGATTGTTCTTGCTAACCAGAATTATGATATTCTCATGGTCACTGACTTTATGTGAAAGTATGGGGTCAAGTGTGACTTTGAAGAAGTTACCTTGTTGAATATAGCCAGATGTTGCCACTGATTTATCAAGAAGGGAAGGCACCCCTTAGCAAGAAACAATCTTAACAATCTAGTATACAAGGACGGTATATTACCTATCAGGTACAATTTAGTCAGAAAGATCTTCTAAAATTTACTAAAATGTGTGAACAAGAATTGTGGGATTCTGATCTGAGCTTAAGAGGATTTTTTTGAGTCAACCTTAAAGCAGAAAGTTTTGGAAACTGGGCTAACAGTGGAGATCCCAGAGCATCTGTATGTGGATGTAAATTTCCTTGGAAACTATTGAGGATTTAAACTTGGGCAGCCCCAGGAACTTTAATCCCCAGTCATGTGGAGATTCATATCCTGTTGACTAATCTGGGAAAAATCTGGAAGAAAGTCAAATGGCACCAGGTGGTTTCATTTTCCCAGTTAAATATGATTAAGGGAAAGTTGTCCCTTTCATGAGTTGAAAAAATTTGGCAAGTTAGAACTACCTAAATAATCTAATGGGAATATCTACATGCTAATTAAAAGAGATCAGCTAGCAGGGTTGATGGAGGGCCAGAAGGACAAAGTTTTGGCCTTTTTTGAAAGTACCAAGTTATTTTTTGTGCAAGATAACCATGATATGGGGTGCGCAAAGGATTTATTGCATCAAGTCAAAACAGGAGAGGCTGGACCAATTTGGCTTAGACCTACACAGAGGTCTTGAGAAGCAGAAGAAGTCCTTGTCAAAGAAATCAGGAAGTTGTAAAACATTAAATGCTCATGCCAACATCTACCCTGTGGGCAAGTCTTATATTGGTATTAAATAAAAAGATCGATATATAGAGTTGTGTTTGAATACCATCCGTTGAACAAAATCACAAAGAAGGATTTGTATTCTCTTTCAAGAATTGATGATGAGCTGGATCAATTAGGAGAATCAAAATTTTTCTCCACTCTGGATTTGATCTCCAGCTATTAGCAGATAGATATACCCTTAAAGGATCAAGAGAAGTATGCCAAAATCATGGCACAGGGGTTGTACCAGCTGATGAGGATTCCTCAAGGCTTGTGTAATGCCCTCTCAACGTTCCAGTGGGAAATGGACACAATTTTAATTGGTTCTGGAATTTTTCTTATGTCCTGGTATATCTGGAAGACACTAACATGTTTAGCTGAACATTTATGGATCATTTTCACCACCTTGAAGAAGTGTTTAAAATACTGGCTCTAATAATATTAAGATAAAACTGCAAAAATGCCATTTCTTCGAGGATGAATTAGAATATCTGGGATTTTTTATTTACGCTAATGGTCTCAAACCCCAAGTACAAAAGTTGGAAGCAATTGAATGGATGCTAGTCCCTAATAGCGTTTCCAATGTTCTAGTTTTCCTGGGAATGATTGGCTATTATCACTAATTAGTTAAAGATTTTGCAAAGAAAGCCAATCTGCTATTCCACCTCTAAAAGGATCCGAAAATAGGGATTATTATAGAATTACAAAGCGCAAAATACTTTTGATGTACTGTGGAAATTTGATATCAAGTCCGATTCTGAAATATCCAAATTACAAAAAACTAATCCATTATCCAGCTGGATGCATCGTTGATGGTAATAGGAGCCATCCTCAGTCAAGTTGACAAAAATGGGGAATAACATCCCGTGGCTTATATTAACCATACTTTGTCAAAGACCAAAAGGAACTATATGTTCACAGAGCAAGAATATATTGAGATAATAATGCCTGAAAGAAGTTTTACATATACATTCACAGAACGCATTTCAAGGTCATGACTGACCACTCCTCACTCTGGCGGCTGCACAATCTAAAAGAACCAGAGGGGAGATTGGCATGGTGGGCTTTTAAGTTACAGGCCTATGACTATAAGATAGAGCATTGAGCAGGAGATAAGAATTTGAATGCTGATGGGTTATCTAGGTTACCAGCCATTATTTCTGTGCAAGATCGGGCTGATGACCTATTTGACTGAATGGTTTGAGGAGAGCTTCAGTATAAACCAACCAAAATTCAGACCGTGTCAAAAAAGTAATGAATAAGACATAAGTTATTAATGGTCAACTCTTCGCTATAATGAATGCTAAGAGGATTTTGTTTTTGAAGCCTTCTGAGTGAAAAGACATAATTTAGGCTGCATACAAAGTTGTTGGTCATGGATTATTATAAAAACATTTAAACATAATCCAATAATATAATTGGGAATTTTTTAATTTTGATGTTGCTGATTTCATTGCCCGTTGCATGGAGTGTCAACTCAATAAACTGCATAAGAGCGTGACAGGTTATTAATTAGTGAAACCTGGATTTGCATGGCAAACAGTTTTACTTGAATTAATGGGACCATTAAACGTGAGCACAGGTGGAGTGCGTTACATTAAAGTAGCGATTGACCACCTTATGGGGTGAGTAAACACAAGCTTTAAGCTGAGTGGATGTACTAAGTACCACAAAATTCATCCTAGAGCAGGTGATATACCAGACATGGGTGTCCCCAGGTGCTATTGAGTAATAATGAGACGAATTTTAAATCTTTTGTGATTCCCCACCCGAATAACCTAATGAGGATTAAAGGGTTGGTGTCAGCACCATATCAGCCTGAAACAAATGGGGTTATCAAACGAGTAAATGGGATGCTGGCGGCTATGCTAAGGAAACTGGTCTTGGGTAAGGCATATTCATTGGTGCCTTATCTAAGTTAGGTAACCGCTGCATACAACATCATTTTCCATTTTTGACAATAAAAACGCTGTTTTAATTATTATATAATTGAAGGGCAGCATTACCACTAATTATCTATGCAGTGTAGAACTGACACTGGAGTGAGCATGGATAAATACTTGCATCAGCTTGCAAACCTAATATTGGATATACAACCTTGGGCTTACAATATGTTAATAAAAGAAGAGTACAGGCTAAGAAGACCAAAGATAAGAATTTGCCCTAGCTTGCGGGAATTTTCCGTTGGCAAATGAGTCACCTATTGTGACACACACGGCTTTGGTCACTAAAATAAGTTAGTTGCTTTATGGTTGGGACCATTTTGAAATAAATATGAAATTGGCAATAAATTTCTACATGATCAAAAATATTGAAGATGGTCATGTGATAAATAGAGTACATAGCAAATTCCTAAAAAAGTGAAATTAAAATGTAAAAAAAGGAAATAAATTGGTATAAAAGATTGAAAGATAATAAAAAATATATAAAAAAATATAATATTGGAAAATGTAGAAAAAAGAGTAATTGTATTTGAGAAAAAAGAGAGAAATGCAATATTTATTTTTTATTGATTTCTTATTATTTTATTCAGTAACCTTGGGTTGCAAGGCGCATGTCCTCCTCTGACGTCTCTGGGGGAGGTTGAATGATAATTGTGGAAAAGAGGCCACCAAAGTAAAAGGAGATTGGACATGTGCAAGAGGTAAAGCCACATGAAACCACGTTTTTTAACATGAGAAGAATTCTGAGAACATACAATGTTTAGGAGTGAAATTGGAACATCTTAATTCATGAGCTGAGAAACCCCAGATTTCAGAGGAAGCAACAATGAAGGGAGACACAATTGGATAACAAATCTATGTAATCCCTATAAAACATGGGTGCTGGGAGCTGTGTCTGGTGTGCTTGGCAATGAGCTTTGTTAAGTACACTGGCCATGTGGAAAAACAACAAACAATGAAGATGCATGGGTGGCTGCCAGACCATACCCTCAATTATTGCCCTGAGAGGAAAATATTTCTTAATTATCCCAGCTGTGAGGTTGTCATGCAGCCAATGAACTGCATCTTGGAGGCAGCAACTGCATGCTTCCTGGAAGTGTAAAGGGAAAGAATGGTGACATTCAGTGACATGTGGAGTTTGAAAGCCCAGGCGTGAATGACTTATCCTGCAATGTGAAGTGCATATGCTGCGTTATCTTAATCCAGAATACAATCAAGATTATGAGGGTTGAAAGGGATGCCAAGAGCCGCAGTTATTTTTCCTGAAGTTCTACATAGGGGATCTGGACATGTTTATCATTCCCAATTGTCAGTTCCATCAACAAAATCGTTGGCTTGTAGAACTGCCTGATCTGGAAGAGAAACTCTGGCAGTAGAATTTTCTGGATAGGAATGAATGGTCCAAATCTGGGAGGATTAATTTTTTGGCTTGAGATTTATTGCTGAATTCAGCATAGATGGAGCTTAATCTAACAATGACCTGAAATCGAGTTCAACAATGGGTGAAAGAGGAAATAATGGCTGTGAGTTATTTAAAGTGAGGGCCACACCTGTTTCCTCTTCAGAGAAAGGCATTGTTGTTGGAAGCGCTGAGGAAGGATTTACCAAATCCATTTGACTCAGAGTGCTGGTTTAAGTGGAGCCATTAAAAATACCTCTTTGGGCGGGTCATGACATTGCTCAGAAAGGGTTGGCGTCCGTTTCAGAAAACCAGCTAAGTATCTTTCGTAGCAAGAATTATTGGAGGAAGCAGACATTTTTACTGAATAATCTGGTCAAGCTGGAAATGTGTGGGAATTTTATATGACCATATATTTTATCCATCTTGGATTTTTAAGCTTCATTTATTTAATTACTTTCCTTTATTTAATATAGCTTATAAATTAAACTTCAAGTGATAGTTTAATTATGTTGTCTGATTGGTAAAAAAACTGATCAAATGTTTAATTGTAATTTACAGAAGATCTATATCCAATGATAGTTATATTTGATCTTTTGTCAGGTATTATTGCTGACATGGTGGATATGAGTAAATCGGCTCAGATAGAGCAATTACTCATTGGAAATTGTTGGTTTTAGTAGCCAACATGATGGCTGAATTGAATGCCAAGTAAATATGCTTTTCGTCATAAAAATCAGTTGGAGTTTTTCCAAATATCGAGCCAAAATCTATTTTTGTTAGCTAGGCATTCTGAGATTATCGTGAGTGTTATAATTTACCCTAACACATGTCCTCCATTAAAATCGCCTATATATTTTCCTTAAAGTTATATAATAAAGTACACCTTAGAATCGCAAAACTCTATTATCTATTGTTTAATGTTTACTTGAAATTTAGTTGTAGAGAAGTTTATCTCCTTTCTAAGTGTCAACTGCCAGAAGTAGGACTGAAGTCAATTGTATCCTTATTAATTGCAATAGTGAGGCCAAAGTCACTTACACCATCGATATCTACCAGAGTAGGGCTGAATTTACTTGATATTCAAGACTCAACTAGTCTAGTTGTCTTCATACAACCAGCAAGTCTATATTGTATATCAGAACTACAAGTTAAGCGAATCTGTGATCAGTAAAGACCCAGCGGTTTTTAAACATGTACTTGGTTGATAGTTACTCCAGAATCAAGAAATTGATAGAATATTCATCACCCCTATTATAAGTGATAGCAAAAGGTCCTACCCAGATGGACCCAAACTTCTAGCTTCTAGTGGTGATTTTATTATGATAATATAGAACTAAGTCAAAGATTTTGAATGAGGGTAAAGGTGGTCTAGGCCATCAGCAGCTTGGCCCTCTTTGGTGGCAGTTTTAGCAAGATTAGTCATGGCATCAGATTGTAGTTGAATTATGGGTTGGGCCAACTTTCTCATGGCTTTGTCAGGATCATCCATCCTAGCAGAAAAGACATCTTTAATTAGGAGAGCAGGTACCTTAGGTTCTTGACCATATAGAACGCAGAAGAGAAACATCTGAGGATTTGGTGATAACTGATTTAATGGGCTATAAAGGGCACTGGGCAAGAACTGATCCCAATGGGGAGGATCCAATGTGGCCCTTTTTCATAGTATGAATATTAAAGTTACATTTGTTCTTTCTACAGTACCATTTTTAAGGATTTTAGGGGGCTGAAAAGATCTTCTGCGCTCCTATGAAGGTAGTCAGGATTTTTACTAATCTAGAGGTGAAGCTCTTCCCATTATCGCAGATTAGGACCTGAGGGCAACCATGGCGGGTGAAAATGAACTGATGGAGGAAGATAGCGGTAGCTTTAGCAGTTTGGGCTGTGAGATATACTGCTTCAATCCAATATTTGAAGTGATCAATTCTTACTAGTATGTAGAAATTTTTACTGGTAGTCTGGGGTAGGGGACCTACCACATCTAAGCTTATCATTTGAAAGGGTTTCTGAGGGGTAGTAGGTCAATATTGATATTTAGTCTTATTTCTGGATTGATTTTTGCAGGTTAAGCAGGCATCCAGGACTTCAATAATGGATTTCATAATTCCCTCCCAGTAATATTGATCTTAAACCCACTCATAGGTTTTCTTCACCCTGCCGTGCCCAAGGGTAGATTGAGCCTCCATGATGGCAGGTACTCTTTCTGAGGGTCGAAGATAAGGCAACCAGTCATCCTATACCTTTTTTATAACTTTCCGCTCTTTACTTTAGTGTTTTGAGAGTGTCTTGCTAACTTTTATTAATGGGATCATCTTCATCATACCAGGCGTCAGGGTCCATAAGGAGGTCATGCAACCTCTTCTTCACCATTAATTTAATTAAGAACAATCAAGCGAATCACTCATCAACATGTATATGGTGGGTCATCTTGTAGTTTGATCTTCATGTCATAATGTTGGAGCTTTAAGGCCCAACGAGACAGCCGCCCAGTAGAAACCTTCATATTTTAGAGCCATTTAAGGGACGCGAGGTCAGTATTCAAGGTGAAGGTGTTTCCATAAGAAAGGGGCGTTAGTAGTTAATTGCTAGTAAGACAGCTAGGCACACCTTCTCAGTAACATTGTAGTTGCGTTCATCCTTTGAGAACATCTTGCTGAAGTCTGACATGGGGTGATCCACGGCGTTTTCATCCAGTCAGGCCAAGATGGCTCCAAAGGTATAATCAGAGGCATCAGTAAACAAAAGGAAGGGTTTAACCGTCAGGGTTGCGTAAGATGATGCGTTTTTGAGCAACTTATTTAATGTCTCAAACGCAGCCTTTTATTCAGCACTCCAAGATAAAGGGGTTTTTTGCTAATAGGCGAACGAGGGGCTCACTGAGATGAGAGAAACTTGGGGATGGATTAATAGTAGTATCTCACCATACTGAGAAAGACCTGGATATCTATCTGGTTTTGAGGCGGAGGCATTTCGGATATTGCTTCCACCTTATCTTGTAAGGGTTAAATTCTCTCTTGTGAGATGGCATGGCCAAGAAATCTATTCTCTTGCAGAAGAAGGTGCACGTGGAAGTTTCAGCTTAGTGAAGAACGCAGGCTTTGGGAAACTTCCTTTGAATGAGTAAGATGCTCGTTGAAAGCTTTAGAGAGGACTGTAATGTCATCGAGATAGACTATCATTAACTCTGCTTAAGATCCCATAGGTATGATCCATTGCTCGTTGGAATGAGGTGGGCGCATTGCACAACCCTTGGGGTAACTTGGAGGGCTAATATATGCCTTCACTGCAGATGAGAGCGCATTTATCCTGATCTTGAGGGGAAAGGTCCATCTGCCATTATCTACTAGAAAAATCCATAGCGGAGAGGAATTTGGAACCAGAGATTTATGCAAGTGCATCATCAATATGAGGGATAGGATAGCTGTCTTTCTCAGTGAGGTCGTTCAATTTTTGTTAGTCCATAGCTACCCAATGACCTCCATTCTTAGTTTTTATGAGTAAACTAGGAGACTCCCAAGAGCTTTTGGTAGGGACTAGTAACCCAGCGTCTAGAAGCTTATTGAGCTCTGTCCTTATTTGTTGCTCTTCAACCTTTGACTTATGGTAGGGTTTAGATTAAATAGGACTGGCATCACCAACATCAATTGTGTGGATCAAATCATTCATGTGCCTGTAATCATGGTCAGACTTAGGGAGGATGTCACTGTAGGCAGCTAGTAAGGATTGAACTTCTTCAATTTCATCCAAGGTTAGTTCATCTGAGATATGAACGTCAGGAAGAGCACATAAAAGTTTGTTAGGTGGGAGGCCCTGCTCTAATATAGACCCTAATGCAATAAACTTTCTTGATTTCATCAAAGGGAATTAGTAGACATTTTCCTATCTCCTGGTGTTTTTTCACAATACAGTCCCTCTTAGTAAGATCCCCCAGCAGAATATCAATAGGTCGCTGGTAAGCAGGATCTAGTATTCCAGGCAGTACATGGAGCTCTAGATGACTAACTACATTTATGCTTGTCATTTGGAATAGACAATTTGGGTAATTTGTAAAGTAACTTTGGTGTCAATCACCCGCTGTTTACCCATCTTAACTAATACTTCCTGTGATGCATAAAAAGGGTTATTTTCTGAGGCGTTTACTAACTCAGTCATTTTTTTTGTATTGAAACTGGAGATTGTGTAGAGCAGCGATAGTGTAGATGATGGGTACTTGACCAGGCAGGAGTGTTCTTTCTTGTTAGGTTATTTATTGGTTAGAACCAGAGGAACCTCATAGTTGATCAGAGAGATAGCCCTGTTTCAGGTTGATGGTTCTGTTTTAATCAATCATGAGTTAAATTTCAATAAGAGTATCATATTGAGTGCTCTCCAAGGCCACAGCAGGTGCTGACAGGATAAGCTTTTCAAATCTGATGGGTAAAGAGAAGTAGGCCCCAATAGAGCATGTGCTTGCAGGACCTTCAGTTCCATACTTTTGAGAGTAGTCCAAGTCAGTCGCCAACTTAATATTCTTGATAAGTTTATAGTAGATTACATTGCATGCGGAACCAGTGTTGGGTGGCTATGACCCATACCTTATTGATTACTTACATCTGAGTTGCAGTCCTACCTAAATTAGGGAGAGCTAAAAACTTCTTAAGACGGAAAGTAGAGAAAAGTTTTTTAGCACGGCATGGTATTTGTCTTTTATTATATTGTAGAGTATGAATCTTCTGAATTGGTGAATTGACAAGGCAAGGAACTGGTCAACATCACTAGAAGTTCAATACCTCAGGGCATCCCAGAACTTGGATAAGGTAGATGTCAATGGGTATCCCAGCCTTGTTTACTACGTCAGGGTTTATCAGGTTTGACATTCCTATTTCATCTGGAGCTCAAAGGACGTAGTGTCCCACATCCTCAAAACCCCCTTCATATTTATCATCAGAGGGATTATCTATGCAAGTCAGAGGAGCGATAGGAGGGAAGTTAGAGCTGGGAACAGCAGGTTGGTGGGCTATCTCACTACAACAGACCTAGGCAATATGCCCTTTCTTGGTTCCATGGATGCCCTTAGGGCATGCAACTACTATTTTAGTTGAGAAGGTATTGCAGCTTCCATGAGCTTTGGCTTTAGCGCTCTGATGACTGGCTTAGAAATCTTGTACTCATAGGGTGGAGGGATATTTGGCTTGAGTCACACTGAAGGAGCAGGTTTCAAGGGGCAAACAGGCACAGGTGGGGCCATGAGGTAGCCGTGGCCTCCGTCCACTGGCCTACAGGTGAAAGATTATCAATCGGTAGGACTGGGGGGTTTCACCACAACTTCTTTAGTAGTCTAAAAACTATGAAAACCTGCATCATCTAAGAGAGCCTCCTTTTTATCATGGACAATTTGGATTTTGCATTTCACAGAGATTCTATGCCTTGCTAAAGGTGGGTGAGAATCCAACTAGTTATCATGTCAAACGGCGTCATCAAGACTTAGCATGTTGGACGCTAACAGCATCTGAGCGGCTAGGATAGAAATGATCAGCAAAGGTGGTAACCAGTTCTCCTTCATACATGCTAAGGCTCATAAAAGCCTGTTTTTCCCTGCTCAAACTCTGCTTTGAGCCAAATTCAGCAATAAGCGCGTCCTTAACCTCTGCCCAGGTACTCAGAGTGCCCATATGAGGGACCATCACCTCTTGGTCCATAAAACTCAGGCGAGATTATGTGCTTGATTTTTTTGTTGGTCAGTTGCGCCTTCCCTAGCAGATTCATAAATATATATATTTGAGGCAATGCTACCCTCACTAGGGGTAAACTTGTCTTTAAAGGTGGTTTAAAAGGGACATCAGAGGTGGCCTCTTGTTGAGTGGAAGGGGGGCGCTACTTAGGCTTTTTATGGTGGGACAACTCGCTGGCTAGTTGCTGTTCAAGAGCATAGTCTTTGGTTTTTTTTCAGAGTTAAGAGTAGGATGCATTTCTCACTTGAACGCCTCCATTTTAAGTTATAAGATTGTGGTGTACAGGTACCCCTGCTGTGAGCACCACTTGTTAAGATCCTGGCGCTTTTGTTCTTGCTGGTGCTAATGGCACAGGATTTCAACAATATTTCTGAAGGGGGAATATTTAACTTTTTGCCGTTGTTGAAGTTTTCAAGGGAAAATTGTAATCACAAGGAGATATGGATTGTAATTAGTTTATTAAAAAACTTAGCAATCAGAAAGAGACACTCTTATTAAATTGATGCCTCCTAGTATACATGCTATTATGAGGATAATAGTGAGAATCAAGGGAATTTAGGTTAGGCGGGATGTCTCAATTTAGTTAGGTGATTTAGTATATAATCGCTCTTGAGAAGCTTTTAACCTTGGGTGGATTGATTTCAGATGCTAATTTGACAGCTGGGATAACGTAATCATAGGGTAGCATTTTAGTGTATTCTCTCCAATAAGCTATCATAAAAATGTTTTTAGTACAGCTGATTACCAGAGTTCTTAAGTGGCAATCGGCTTATAAAATATTTTCATCCCCCTGAACCCCTTTGATCCTATTAAAAGTGGCTGTTTTCTCTTAGGAAGTTGCACTAAATGAGAATTAGTGCTTGGGAGGACTTACAAGTCCATCAATCTATTTTGTCAGGAGTTTGACATAACCATCTTGACAACATCAGAGCCATTTGTTGATGGAGAGGGGCAGAATTAGTACTTTAATTGGGGGTTTCTACCAAGAATTGTGAGGGGAGCATTTGCTAATATCATTGGATATTCAACACCAGAATATTCTTAACAACTCGTCCTACATTTAATTGTCAACATTCATTCCTAGTAATTTTTACAGCGCACATCTCACATCTTTATATGAAGTTTTCTTTTTATTGATTTACTATTAATTAAATCCCTAGTCCCCATCAATGCATCTCTCATTCCCAAACATTATAAGCTGCTGATGCCATAACCTCAATTTCTTAATCACCCCCTTTTTTATTAGCATTAATCTTCTAGTTTACCCTGCATTGGTGTAAAAATATTATTATTAGGTTTCCTATAATTGTTACAGCAAAATGCCAATATTTCAATTACATATGGTATATGTCAATTACAACTATGCATATTGATCTTATGTTACAATCCATGAGCCCTATTCACTCACTTTCCTGGCCTAATTTTGGTATAACTCTGTTAGGGTACCGCTCTTAAGTGTTGCCTAGTGGCTAAAAAAATGCGCCAATAAAAATTCAGAAGAGAGAGCAGATCTTAGAGATATTGATATCTGTAGGGGATCTTTTTTCTAAGTATATTTTATAGTCCGATTAAGTTTAGTGTCAAGATTCCAATATGACTGGAAAATAAGCCCTGAAGAGTTATGACGGAATCTTGAGATTTCACCAATTAGGATAAAATTTAGGAGTATTCTAGCGCCTTGAGATGAGGTGATATTGGGTTATTACAGGTTGTTATTGGATCGCCTCAAAATAAGGTGATAAGGCGATGTCAACATTTGATGAACATAATTTAGATCACCTCAAATTAGGGCGATATAGAGTTGAAGAATAACAGCTGAAACCAATAAGAATCAGAAGAATAGAATAGTCTAGGCTATGAGAATGTTATCATCTGAAGTTGTGATATATAAGCAAGATGGGAGATTGAAAGAAAAAAAGGTTGTTAATAGTAGGGAAAGAATGGAACAGCAAAGAGTCACGGTATTTATAAAGATAAATAAAAGTGTTGTTGGGGAAATTGCTCCTATTTTCTTATATTTCCAGACTGTTCAGAGGAATGACGATCCCCATATTGTCTGTATGTTAATCAAGTGGATTTGACCTGTGTGACCCTTGTGGGCAGATCCCAATGAATCTGCCCAAAATTTGTAACAATTGAGTTTGTCTCAATCGTTACATTTCAACTTGTATTTGTATTTCTGAATCTGAGTCAAATCATTTTAGAAATAATTTTGGCTCAGTCATTTTGGGAGCTGGGTTGTGCCTCGCCAAAGTTGCAGATTAGGCTAGTATAAGCCTAATTAATGACTCAGGTGAGGCTTTGAAGGGTGGACTTTATAAGGCGCACCTGCTGATTCCAAAATTTACTTCAGAATTTTACTCCTAGAATTCCCTTCCTGGGGAACATTGTCAGTTCCTCCCCAGATGAGCTCTGGTTGGTGGGCCCTTTTTATCTCCTAAATAAAAATAAAGGTTGTTTTGGGGTTAGCATACCTCGCTTACCTGTTGGCCTTTTTTGGGTGTTTGGGTTTGAGGAGCTTTTGTTTGGTTGGGTTGGACCAACCCAGAGAACTATGCTTAACCAACTAGGAGTAGGCAATGTTTGGCGCTGTTGGCGCCCCAAACTTCTCCCTAGTCAGTTAGGCTGCTTTGGTTGCTTGTCAGTGCGCCAAAGAAACATTTAATATAGGCAGTAAGAAACTGGGATTTTTCGTCCGTTACAAAATTATAACAGTGGTGCTCATTACAGGGGGCCCATTGATCAACCACTAAAAAACTCAAAAAAAATCTCCAGTTGCCAGCTATGTCTCATAAAGCCTGCATTTCTGGGGAATCTTCGCGAAGCACTGCACCAGCCAAATATGAGGAACTCAAACTTACTTTAGATGCAGTTATCAAGAAACAGGATGAACTTCTTCAAGAACGGAATGCCATTATGCACCAGCTTGATAGTACGTTTAGTCAAATGCAAATTCTGGGACAACAAAACAAGGGAATCGCCAATTTCTTGGACCACACCACTGAATGACTGCATCGCGAGGAGCAGAAATTGACTAGTACCTCCCAGCCTTCTCATTGGGAAGGGGAAGAGCAACAAGGGGGGTACAATATGATGAGAGTTATGACGCTGGTCAGAGCTACTGCAACCAGGAGGGCAGCTCTGAATATGGTTACAGATTTGAGCCTAATTCCCCAAGTGATGGAAATACTGCCCCTGAAGATGCCCACGTTACTTCTAAATAGCTAACAACCCCACATCCGCTGGACTAGCTTCTCATCGAGAAACTGCTTTTGGAAATCAACACATTCCTCAGTATGCCCCAAAAAGTCGCATCTATGAATGGGACAAGGAGGTCAATATCAAGAAACTGCCTCCATTTGATCAAAATGAGAATATCCATGGATTCTTCAAATGGTTTGAATTTGCAGCAGAAGGTTCATCCGATCAATGGAAAGAAAAACTGTTGATATCTGCCTTGGACGTTGGGAGTGCTGATCAAGTCACCTGCTACCTCCCAAGCAGCTCCATTACCTACCAGGATGTAAAAGATACTGTGCATTGACTTTTCAGAGGCACCTCAAAGATGTCACAGCAGAAGGCAGAATTTTTGATGATTGGATTCTTCCATAATGAGACCCTCATGGAGTTTGCTGATAAATTTACAATAGAAGCTCATGTGCTGATTGGGGCAGGATACTTGGCGGAAGCTGACATGTGCATCGGTATGACCTCTGTGGTAAAGTCATACCATGTGCTTCACAATGTCATTTCACCAATTCTAGATGACAACGTTCCCCTTCTCAAAATTTACAGATCTTGCACTGCATATCCCCTAACTTCCCTCCACCATATATGGAACAAAAATACCACCTCTGCTGTACCCTTATTTAGGGGAATATGCTTGTTCATCCCACATTCTGCCTAGCAAACTCCAGCCTTACTATAATTCTGCACCTCGTCCTCAGTCAAATTATTCTTAACAGCTTAACTACCGCCATGGGGCCGTTTACAAAAATCATCAGCAACCTAACTACTGACCTAGACCTTTTACAAAGAATGCCATCAATCATCTTACTGACCTGGCCCTGGTTACGCCAGATGTCCCCAAACTTTCCAACCTGGACCTTCTTATGAAAATCAAGGACGCGGCTCTTATGGGGTTAGTTGGTATTAATGCGGTCGCCCTGGCCACTTGGCACAAAGCTGCCCTAACTGTCATGTGCACTACATGCAACAAGATTTATACTATCAGATAAAATATGGAGCAGAGTAGAGATCATACTCTCTACCTCCATGATCTAACCCAAATGTCCCTGAATCAATAGTAGTATATCCCGCAGAATTCCCTCAATATGATGACAGGAATTTATATCAGCAGCCAGTTGGAGGAGTGGATGTAATGACATGAGCTCAAGCCAAGGCTGAGGTGGATGAAAGACCTCCAGAGCAACTGAAGCTGTAAACCTGCCAAATGCTTGATCAAGCTTCATTGGACAAGCTAGATTCCGCCGCAGATGCTCCAACTCTGAAAGTAGTAAACGTTGCCCTTACAGTAGACGCCATTGGTATAGAATACCCCAAATTCAGTGAGGGGATAATGAGTTTTCTTGAAAAAAGAGATCCCATAAATGTCCACATACTAAACAGTCAATATCCTCTTATTCTGAGTGTACATACTATAAAATTTTTGTAGAAAAAGATAGTTTGCACTACAATAGATACAGGCGTTCTGCTCAACATAGTTTCTACTAAGTTGATAATGAAGTTGATTTTAAAGCCTAATGTGGACCATCAAATGGTGTACAGGACCACTGGAGCGGATAGCACGTTCTCTGATGGAGCGTACAGCACGTTACCTTTGAGGTTTGGGTCCATTGACATTGTAGCTCTGGTGATTGTGCTACCAAAAAAACTATGACTTGCTAATTTGAACTGCTTTCCTGCGCCATTTTGGTGCTGTTGTTGATATGACGGAGGAGACCTTCACAATTTTGGGACAGCAGATCCCAATTTACTTTACCTCTAGAGGAGTGCCAAAGGATCCGGTGCACATAGGCCATATCAATCTTGCATATAGTGTTGAGGTGATTATAGTTTGCTATTATTGACTAAAAAGCAATACTTGTCCCCTTACCCATCAGATATACAAATACTAAGGGTTACCTCTCCAAGCTGCAGAGCCTATATCTATTCCTTTTGGGCATCAAGTTCTAGTGAACACCAAGTTAGAGGGTGAAGTTCCTGTCAGGCTTTATGGAGAGGTCATTGGTCCCTATCAGCAAACGCGGCTTAAGCCTCACATGACTCCAGGGATTTTACTCCCAGGGCATGAAGAACAAGGATTTGTTAGAGAATCTCCAGAGTGAACTAATGCACAATCCACTGACACTAAATAGTGGCATATTTAAACTTGACCTCAATCAAAAAGATCCTTCAGGTTTATGAGTTCAGTTTGTTAGATAAATTTGGTCTAACCGTTGAGTCAATGTCCAGCATGATGACAGTAGTACTGTGGAAGAACTTAACAGGGCTATTGGAAGAACAAAAAGATCAAGTGATAGCTTTATTCCAGAAGTATAAGGTGATTTTTGCCATCGATGACCATGATTTAGGGTGTGCTCAGGGGGTGGTCCATCAATTGGACACAGGCGATCATCCCCTCATAAGGTCTCAGCCAATCCATTGATTGAGGGCAGTGGAAACATTGTCACTGAAAATATTTATAAGTTTATGGAGTAGGGGATGCTTGAACCATCCAAGAGTCCATGGGCTTCACCGGTTCTGATTATAAAAAAGAAGGATGGCACCAACCGTGTGGTAATAGAATACTGGAAGCTCAATATATTACAAAAATCTTGTACCCCTTACTGCAGATTGACGATACTTTATATTGGTTAGGGGGAGCTCATTACTTCTCTGTAGTGGACTTGATATTAGGTTACTGGCAAATTGAGCTGCCCACAGCAGAACATGAGAAATGCGCCATAATCACATCCAAAGGCCTTTTCCAACTGACCCATATGCCCCAAGGGCTGTGTAACGCCCCAGTTACGTTCCAAAAAGCCATGGACACTATCCTCGGTGACCTGAAGCTGTCATGTATCCTTGTATACCTTGACAATATCAATGTTTTCTCTTGAACCTTTTCTGAGCACATTGATCGTCTAGAAGAAGTATTCCTCTGGATCGCTGAGGCAAACATCAAAATTAAGCCTCAAAAATGTAACTTCTTCAAAGATCAGCTGGAATACCTGGTGTTTGTGGTAGCTCTTAGGGGCTGAAGCCACAACTGGCCAAGGCGGAGGCCATCTGGAAATGACTAAACCTAATAGTAAACATGACATACAAGTATTTTTGGGAATGGTCAGTTACTACTCATGCTTCATCCCCAACTTCAGCTATATTGGAGGACCGTTGCCTGAGTTGATAAATAAAGATGCTGTGTTCAAATGGATGAAATGTCATCAATACGCCTTCAATACACTTTGAACGATGCTGATCAGTGCACCGGTGCTACGCTATCCAAACTTTGATAGGGAGTTTATTGTTCAGATGGATGTGTCCCTTTCCACTGTTAGGGCGGTACTTCCTCAGAAAGATGACCAGGAAGAGGAGCATCTCGTTGCATACTGCAGTCAAAGTCTGAACTGCCATGAATGTAATTATATTGTGACTGAGTGGGAGTGCTTAGTGGTGATAAATGCATCTAAGAAATTCAGAGTCTACTTGCATGGGGTAAAATCTAAAGTTGTAACGGATCATGCATCATTATGTTGGTTGCAGAACCTCAAAGAGCCTGAAGGGCATTTAGCTTTTGGGCTCTTAAGCTGCAGGTTTATGACTTTGAAATCCTTCACCACCCAGGAGTTATAAATCAGAACGCTGACTGTTTATCTCAATTGCTGACCATTACCATGATGGTGGATCTCAGCAATGTGATGTACAAGAAGATGCTCAGCAGAAAATATAATGACAAACCACCCCAAGTGATCAAAGCGTTAAACAAGATATGAGAAAATACCTTCCAACGGAAGGGGGAACTATACAAGTGGATTGGTGATTCTATGGTGAGTTTTCTGTGACCCTCAGCACAGCCTGGGATTATTATGAGCACCCACAAGGCAGTTGGACATGGTGGTGTGTGCAAGATAATGGAGTTGTTGCACCCTCAGTATTATTGGGAAAGCATGAACTTTAATGTGCTTGAAACCATTTCCTGTTGCCACCAATGTCAAGTGGGAAAGCCATTCCACCAGAAAGCCTTGTACCAGTTAGCAAAAATATATTTTTCTTGGCATACGGTTTCCTTTGATGTTGTTGGGCCTCTGATAATGGGAGCCAATTGGTAAATACATTCTAGTAGCTATCAACCACTTGACCGAGTAGGTTGAAGTGCAGGTGATATGGGATCTGGGGGCATCACAGAGGCCAAGTTTGTAATGGAATGTATTATCCAGCGACATGGTTGTTCTCAGCTCATTCTTACCTATAACAGAATCAACTTCACCTTGCATATCTCCTCCAGATTAGATGAGCTCATGGGCATCTGCGGGTTCTGATGACTCCATATCACCCTGAGTCCAACAGAATGGTCAAACGGGTTAATGGTACACTGATGAACATCCTTAGGAAGCTGGTAACTGATAGACCCTCTGATTGGAATACCCTCCTGTCTACTTCTGTCTTTGCTTACAACATCAGCTACCATGACACTATGGGGAAGTGCCCCTTTCAACTGTTATACAGACAGCACCCCGCTCTTCTGCATTACTTTATCAGTGCATAAAGAATATTGGCAGGATGGATCCCTACCATTACTGATGAATTTAGCTGACACATTTAAATTTATTGCGGGGAAGGCTGACCATGGGACGGACACTTCCGAATATGACTCAGACGAGACAAAACTCAGTACCAGGTGAGGCACCCCAGAGAAGCGATGCTATCTCTTGTTGCCAGCGGGAACGCCACTTATGGGAAGGGGGGAACGTGTGTAGGGGGCGTAGCCACTATTGAGCACATGTGGAGGAAGGGGTCTTATTTGATGAACCAGACTGGGAACCAGGAGGAGACCAGCTGCCGGCGACGTGGTGGGAGATATCCAAACATCTACGCTTGAAAGTGATCCACCAAATGAGACTGGAATCTGTGGACAGCTTCAGGGAGGGTGGGGATGGATCCGGCGATGGCATCCAAGACAATCGTGTGGATGGTCCACATGGCGATTGCAACCACCAGAGCACAGAGGGAGGGTGGAAGGGAGAAGGCCATTGATAGAGCAAACATATCTCTTGACAGACTGAAGGGATGCGTTTGATCCTGGCCCAGCAGACGTTGAACTTCGCGTCATATCACTTTAGAGGTGGGGCACTTCTCCAGGAGGTGGAACAGCGTTCAATACTGGCCGCACACAACACAGGATGAGTGTAAAGCGTTAGAGCGCTCAGTTGTACAATACACCCACCTCAGGCAGCGCCACACATGGGAGCGGACTTGAGGCTGCAACAGAGGGTGATGTACATATTTCCAGATTGTTTTTTGGGTCTCAATGGAATAAGGGATGTCCATCATGTCCAGGTAGTCCACCCTGGATAGGACATGGGGCCGAATGGGGATCACGCCATCATGGATGGGTAGCCTCTGTACCTCTTGTGTGAACTGGGGAGAGGGGCAGCCTCTTTGGGTTGTATGTCCACTAATACGAATTCTCCACTCTGCGCTTCGCATGGAGAGTAGGAAACATTTATAGTGGGTTTCGGTCCCGTGAGGACCTATGGCTGATGTGTGTGATGCGAGGTATTTCATCAGGGAGTGGGGGTTTGATGGATTGTTGAGGCCCAAGGCTCAGGAGAAGTTGGAGCGGGCCGCGCGGGACCAGTGTTGGGATGGGAGTGTAGGAGCAGTGACGGCCGCAATCCAGGCGCCTAGGATCTTGGCGGCATGGGCTTTGAAGTCAAGTAGGCCCATGCCACCATGATGATGAGGGCTAAACATGACCTCTAGCCATACTGGTGGAGGGCGGCCTGACCAAAGCCAACCTTGTAGCAAAGCATACAGGGATTTGAAGAAGCTTGGGGAGAAGGGGATGGCGTGGGCTCCAAACCAGACTTTGGATAGGAGCATAGAGTTGGCAAGAACAACCCTGCCAGTGAGGGTAGTAGGGTGGGCTCTGAGAGAGGCGATTCACTTCGTCACGTTGTCCAGTATATGGCCCTCCATTACTGCTGACGCGTATCCTCCTGCCTCCAACCACACGCCCAGATGGCGTACCGGTCCTATGGTAGGTCGCGGCACAAAGGGGAGCACCAGTGGAGCGGTGTGTTTTGAGTTAGTAAGGCGTGGACTTGGGCGAGCAGCTGGGCTAGGTTGGGAACTACTTGCTGGGGCCCAGCAGTTCTGAAACCGACCAAGGAGGATGATTTCGGTTTTGGAGGCGTTCAGTGCCACGTTGCTTACCCGGGAATATTCCTGGATGAGGGCTTCAAGCGCGCGTGCATCTTTATTATTAGACACCCCCACCACGCAATCATCTGCAAATGCCATCATCTTGACTGGGGTTTGGCCTGGCACATGGACCCCAGTGAGTTGGGCATTCACATTTCGCAGTAGTGGGTCAAGGCTGAAGTTGTATAAGAGTGGGCTCAGGGGGTCCCCTTGTCGCAGGCCCCTTTGAGGATGGACTACATCCGTTAGGAAACCCGGGCCGCGCACAGCCATTGTTGCAGATTCCGTGAGCAGCATCACCCAGTTAATGAAGCAGGGAGGTAGGCGAAATTGTTGGAGGCAGGCCCTAAGGTATTCCCAGTTTACTCTATCATAGGCCTTTTGTTGGTTCAAGAATACAAGTGCCCCAGAGGCTATGGACTGACACACATTAGCCACAGAGTGCACGTTATCCCAAATCGACCTTCTGGGGATGAAACCGAATTGTTCTGGAGAGATGGTGGCAGATGCTACAGTCCCTAAACGGTTAGCCATGATTTTTGTTAAAATTTTGGTGTCTGTGTTTGTTAGAGAAATGGGCGCCAGTTGGCTAAGTCTAGCCTATCCCCTTTCTTGAAGAATGTGACTGTAAAAGCCTCATGTCCTCCTGGTAGGAGGCGCGTTTCCAACAGGCTTTGGTTGAGTGAGGCTAGCAGCAATGGGGATATGTATTTTAAATATTTTTTGTAGAACTCATATGGAATGCCATCTGGGCCTGGGCATTTTCAGTTTGGCGCACCGCGAATGGTAGTCCATAATTCGTTTGGAGTAATTAAATTCATTATTTCTGGGTATCGGAAAATGGTGCAGATATGAGCTCTGTCAAGAAATTCCGCCATTTTGGCCGGCTGAATTGGTTCAGCTTGGTATAACTCGGAGTAATATCTTTGCATTTTGATTGCCACTTTGGCCAGTGTGTCCACGATAGAATTATCTGGTCTTTGCACCTGTGTGCAGGCCACGCTCTGGCGTGGTGCAAAAATTTTTGAAGAAGTATGCGGTGCACTTGTCACCTTTAGTGATGCGTGTGGCCCTGTATTGGACACAAACCCGATGTTTGTGTTGCCTTTCAAGTGCGTTGAGGTGGGCTGCTGCCTCCGCCCACTTCTGGCCCCATGCAGGGCTATATCCTGAGGCTAGAATGTTGGACTCCAAGTGGGCCAATTCCGCCAGCGTGCGCGATATAACTGCCAATGTGGCTCGTGAGCGTCTGGATGAGAGATGGCGATAGTGGCAGATGGTGTCTTTTTTGAAAGTTGCCCATGTGGAAATGGGGTCCACGCAAAACGGTGCAACAAACAATTTTGCCAAAGTTGCCTCTTCCACCCACGTGGAAAATCCTGGCGACTCAAGCTCTGGGGGGCGGATTATGCACCAATGTGGGGCCTTTGCAACTGTGACGGGTAAGTGGTATGTTATTGAGACCAGTCAGTGGTTGGAGAATTCCATTTTCGTTGTTTTGAAGTGGGAGATGTGGAGTTGGAATTTCGCTGGCGCTAGAATAAGGTCAATGCAGGTCATGGACCTTAATTGGCCATTGTGGATGTGGGGACGCATCATGTTTTTGAGCAGTGGGCATGTCACGGCAGAGCATCCATTAACCCAAGGGTGGCTTTTAGAACGCGTAGTTCTATGTGACCCTGTGGGGCGTGGGGTGAGGGCAGCCACCGGTCCATTGGTGAGGTTAGCCAACAGTTCATGTCACCGATTAGGAAAGGATTGGGGGGTAGCGGGAGGGATTTGACTGATGAGAAAAATTACTGACGCTCTTGTGCACCGTTTGGGGCGTAAATGTTGACGATTGTGTGTGCAACATCGGCCCATGAGAAGGTGACAACGAGCACTTGGTCATTTAGGAATGTTTCTGAAGATGTAAATTTGAAAAAATTGTTTTTCCAAATTAGCACCCCACAGTGCTTCAACCAAAAGGATAGGGATGGTAGAAGCATTGTTTTCCAAGCATCCTTGGAACCTCGTGGACAGTGGGTTTCCTGGATGGCCAGGATATCCACGGGTAAATTATTTTGTAAAAAACTCAGTTTCCTAGCCCGGGATGGGGCTTAGCTGACACATTGATCAAGTTGATAATAGAAGCATATTCATTTAGCTTGTCCAAGAAGATTAGAAATTGGGCTTCCAATCAGGTACAATGCAGTGGGTTGACCCAATTCCAAGAAGGTGAGATAGTTTTGTTCCATGATCAGCATGGGTTTGGGCAGAAACACAAGCTGGCCAACATCTGGGTTGGTCCATTTGAAATAATTAATAAAACTAGTGTTGATGCATATACCATCAAAGACCCAGCAACTGGTCATATCATTAATCAAGTAAACATGAAGTTTCTCCGAGCGTATAAACAATAGGAGACTTATTGTCAAGTCAAAGTGGGGTAATGTCAAGATTCTTATATGACTGGACAATAAGCCCCAAAGAGTTATGATGGAATGGTGAGAATCCACCAACTAGGATAATATTTACAAGTATTTGAGTGCCTTGAGATGAGGCAATATTAGGTTATATAGGGTTGTTATTGGATCACCTCCAAATAAGGTGATAAGACAATGTCAACGTTCAATGAATATAATTTAGATTGCATGAATTAGGGTAATAGAGAGTTGAAGAATAACAGCCAAAACCAATGAGAATTGGTGGAATAGAATAGTATAAGCTATGAGAATGGTATTGTTTGAAGTTGCTGATATATAAGCAAGATGGGAGATTGAAAGAAAAAAGGTTGTTAATAGTAGGGAAAGAATGGAACAGCGAAGAGTCACTATAATTATAAAAATAAATAAAAGTGTTGTTAAGGCAATTGCTCCTATTTTATTATATTTCCAGACTGTTTGGAGGACCAACAATCCACATACCATATATCTGTTGTTCAAGTGGGTTTGACCTATGAGATCTTATGGCAGATCCTGACAATACCACCCAAAATTATAACATTTAGTATTGAGCCTCTGAGCAATTGGCAGTATCAGATACTATGGTGCGCTCCTTTCTTGGATTAATAAGACCATATTACTGATATACAGGCTTCTTGTTACATTTTTACCCAGATTGCACCCTCATACAATAATAGGTGTTGTTGTGTGTGTTGAACTGTGCATCTACAATATGTCACCTAAGCACAGAATTCAACAGCACATCACTAGTCCACTTGGTTGTAATTAAAGATTTTGGGCTGTATCCTATTGCTATAGTTTAAACCCTGATTGGTTGATGATAATAGAGAAATATTACACAAAATGTGCATATCTAATCGATATTTTTTATGCATAATCTTCATTTATACAAGTATTAAATTAGTATAATTGTATCAGCTACTACAATAAATCAGAGTTTATATCTCCAGACTCAACTCAAATCATAAATTCATAGGATGTAATAATTTGAGATTAACTTTGTTGATGTCCTAAAAATTGTTTATTAAAATTTCTATTGTTTTAGAACTGAGAATATAATACTGCTCAACGATGGATAAACAGACTAAGGTAAAGTTTCATTTTAAAATTTATCAAACTAACCAGATTTTCTATACTAAGATTTGGATCTAGAAAAGGAAGATTGTTTATACTGGATAATATCATATAAAAAATCTATTATAATTCATTATCAAACCAAGGTAAACTTTTCTTTCTCGTTGTAATCACTTTTGCAACCTATTCAATTCAAGACTGAATCTAGTTTGATAATCTCACAGAGGAGATTAGTCTGCGTCCATGTCAGGGAGCAGTTGGGCAAGCAAGGTAAGAGGAGCAGGTGGAAGGCCCGCGGCCTTCAACGTTTGAAAACGCCCCAGAGAATCTGGCGGAATAGACAAAAATCTTAAAAAACTGGCGGTCACAATTTCCCCAGAGATACTCGCATGGAAAGCACGATGCAACCAGTACATCAACACGCCACACTCCCAACCATTTTCATCGGTGAAATTTGGAGTCCGCATGTATCTGGACATCCAAAAAACGGCCTTATGGGAAAAATTTTGTGAATATGTACATAAAATTTTCCCAACTGCAGTGTACGTTGCACCTCACTCCATGTCACGCAGTTGGCAGGACCTAGGTTTTGAAAGCAAAAAAGCAGCAGATGAGGCTTTAGCAGTGCGCATAGTGGTTGACCTCCCCAAAGGGCAATGGGTCATTGAAACCAAATGCACCAGATGGACAAAATCAAACCAAATTTTCCTCATGTTTGACTTTTTGCCTATTACAGTAAAACGTGATATTTTGGAACAACACCTGAAAGATGGTCTCGCCATATATGGTGAAATACAATCTTTCAAAATGCAACGCTTCATGCTGATGCCACACCTGTGCACCGGCAAAGCCATTGCAGTTCTGACCCCAACTGAGGAGATCGCAAAGGACCTAACCCAGATCTCGCACTCCACTTTTATTGATATCGCAGGGCATACCACCCACCCATTCTGGGTGACCGTGGACAGCGCGCCCCCTATTTGCACCCACTGTGATGTGTTTGGCCATAAGGCGCACGCATGCCCTATCAAGGAGGGCATCACATTCTAAGAGCACCCCTCAGCGGCCATGGCCAACGGAGAGGCACACTAAAAACTAACCGCAAGCACCAAGGAGACTTTCCCGTGGGGAGCACAAGGCTGCTACCTATTGGTAAAGCCTATCTCCCCACAAGAACAGAAGAAGGCCAAGCAGGCCCATAGGGCCGCGGCCAAGGAAATGGTCAAGGCCACCACCACTATCCCACACTCACAATGCCAGGAGGACATGGAAACCTTTGCAGTGGAAGCAACTCAGGAATCCATCAACCAATCAAATTGGGAAGCCCATGCCAAGTGGGCCACTCAATCCGAGGATCCAATGGGAGACTTGATCTCACCCAATCGTTGCACCCAAGCTCTGGTCAAAACCAACTTGGGACCTATCCCAACTGAAAAAAATTTTGACCCGCTAAATGGTGCACTGAACTCATCCACACCACAAAAAATTTGTCCGACATCAGGAAAACAAAAAGCGAAGGCCAAAGCCAACGCGACTCTTTCTGCAAAAATCAAAAAAAACTCTGATAGCGTTGCTGCTAACACCCACACTGCTGTGAAAGCCCGTGGGGACCTAGAAGAGGCTGGTGGGCCCGGGGGCCCACCCTCACACCTAAGGTGCAATGGGGGAAACCTTCACTTTAGGGACATTGAATATCGCCAGACTCAAGGCCTCCCCATCCTGGGCTAGGAACTGAGTTTTTTACAACACAATTTACCCGTGGATATCCTGGCCATCCAGGAGTCCCACTGTCCATGAGGTTCTGAGGAAACTTAGAAAACAATGCTCCTCCCATCCCTATCCTTTTGGTCAAAGCACTGTGGGGTGCTAATTCAGAAAAATAATTCTTTTCAAATTTGTATCCTCAGAAACATTCCTAAATGGCTGAGTTCTCGTTATCACCTTCTCATGGGCCGATGTAGTGCACGCAATTATCAACATCTATGCCCCAAACGATGCACACAAGCGTTGGGAATTTTTCTCATCGGTCAAATCCCTCTTGCTACCCCATGATTCTTTCCTAGTCAGTGACATAAACTGTTGGCTAACCTCATTAACGGACTGGTGGCCTCCCTCACCCCACGCCCCACAGGGTCATGTAGAACTACACATTCTAAAGGCCACCCTTGGGTTAATGGATGTGCTGCCACAACATGCCCTGCTGCTCGAAAACATGATGCGTCCCCACATCCACAACGGCCAATTAAGGTCCATGACCCGCATCGACCTTATTCTAATGCTGGCGAAATTCCAACCCCACATCTCCCACTTCAAAACAATGAAAATGGAATTCTCTGACCATCAGCTGGTCTCAATAACCTACCACCTACCTGTCACAGTTGCTAAGGCCCCACATTGGTGCAAAATCTGCCCCCCAAGATCGCGTTGCCAGGATTTTCCACGTGGGTGGAAGAGGCAACTTTGGCAAAAAAGTTTGTTGCACCATTTTGCGCGGACCCCATTTCCACATGGGCAACTTTCAAATAGGACACCATCTGCCACTCTCGCCATCTCTCCTCTAGATGCTCACAAGCCACATCGGCGGTTATCTCGCGTGCTCTGGCAGAATTGGCACACTTGGAGTCAAACATTCCAGCTACAGGATACAGCCCTGCATGGGGCTGGAAGTGGGCAGAGGCAGCCACCCACCTCAACGCACTCGAAAGGCAACACAAACATCAGGTTTGTGTTCAATACAGGGCCACATGCATCACAAAAGGTGACAAGTGCACCGCATATTTCTTTAAAATATTTTTCACCATGCCAGAGCGTGGCCTGCACACAGGTGCAAAGATCGGATAATTCTATTGCAGATACACCGGCCAAAGTGGCAATCAAAATGCAAAAATATTACTCCAAGTTGTACCAAGCTGAACCAATTCAGCTGGCCAAAGTGGCAGAATTTCTCAACCGAGCTCATATCTGCACCATTTTCCAATACCCAGAAATAATGAATTTAATTACTCCGAATGAATTATGGACAGCCATTTGTGGTGTGCCAAACCAAAAATGCCCAGGCCCAGATGGCATTCCATATGAGTTCTACAAAAAATATTTCAAATATATATCCCCATTGCTGCTCGCCTCACTTAACCAAAGCCTGTTGGAAATGCACCTCCTACCAGGAGGACATGAGGCCTTTACTGTCACACTCTTCAAAAAAGGGGATAAGCTTGACTTAGCCAAATGGCGCCCCATTTCTCTAACAAACACAGACACCAAAATTTTAACAAAAATTATGGCTAACCAATTAGGGCTGTAGCATCTGCCACCATCTCCCCAGAACAATTCAATTTCATCCCCAGAAGGTCGATTTGGGATAATGTGCACTCTGTGGCTAATGTATGTCAGTCCACAGCCCCTGGGGCACTGGTATTCTTGGACCAACAAAAGGCCTATGATAGAGTAAACTGGGAATACCTAAGGGCCTGCCTCCATCAATTCCGCCTACCCCATGCTTAATCAACTGGGTGATGCTGCTCACGGAATCTGCAACAATGGCAGTGCGTGGCCCTGGCTTCCTAACGGAAGTAGTCCGCCCTCAAAGGGGCTTGCGACAAGGGGACCCCCTTAGCCCACTCTTATACAACTTCAGCCTTGACCCACTACTGCGAAATGTGATTGCCCAACTCACTGGGGTCCATGTGCCAGGCCAAGCCCCAGTCAAGATATTGGTGTTCGCAGATGATTGTGTGGTTGGGGTGTCTAATAATCAAGATGCACGCGTGCTTGAAGCTCTCATCCAGGAATATTCCTGGGTAAGCAACGCTGCACTGAACGCCTCCAAAACTGAAATCATCCTCCTTGGTCAGTTTCAGAACTGCTGGGCCCCAGCAATTAGTTCCCAACCCAGCCCATCTGCTCACCCACGTCCACGCCTTACTAACTCAACACACACCGCTCCACTGGTGCTCCCCTTCGTGCCACGTCCTACCATAGGACCGGTGCGCCATCTGGGCATGTGGATGGAGGCAGGCGGATATGCGTCAGCAGTAATGGAGTGCCATATTCTGGACAACGTGACGAAGCAAATCGCCTCTCTCAGAGCCCACCCTACTTCCCTTACTGGCAGGGTTGTTTTAGCCAACTCTATGCTCCTATCCAAAGTCTGGTTTGGAGCCCACGCCATCCCCTTCTCCCCAAACTTCTTCAAATCTTTGTATACCTTGCTGCAAGGATGGCTTTGGTCAGGCCGCCCTCCACTAGTGCGGCTAGAGGTCATGTTTGGCCCTCATCATCATGGTGGCATGGGCCTGCTTGACTTCAAAGCCCATGCTGCCAAGATCCTGGGCACCTGGATCGCGGCCATCACCGCTCCTACACTCCCATCCCAACACTGGTCCCACGCAGCCTGCTCCAACTTCTCCCAAGCCTTGGGCCTCAACAATCCATCAAATACCCACTCCCTGATGAAATACCTCGCATCACACACATTGGCCATAGGTCCTCAAGGGACAAAAACCCACTACAAACGAATCCTACTCTCCATGCGGAGCGCAGAGTGGAGAATTTGTATTAGCGGACATACAACCCAAAGAGGCTGCCCCTCTCCCCAGTTCACACAAGAGGTACAGGGGCTACCCATCCATGATGGCGTGATCCCCATTCGGCCCCATGTCCTATCCAGGGTGGACTACCTGGACATGATGGACATCCCTTATTCCATTGAGACCCAAAAAACAATCTGGAAATATGTACATCACCCTCTGTTGCAGCCTCAAGTCCGCTCCCATGTGTGGCGCTGCCTGAGGTGGGTGTATTGTACAACTGAGCGCTCTAACGCTTTACACTCATCCTGTGTTGTGTGCGGCCAGTATTGAACGCTGTTCCACCTCCTGGAGAAGTGCCCCACCTCTAAAGTGATATGGCGCGAAGTTTAACGTCTGCTGGGCCAGGATCAAACGCATCCCTTCAGTCTGTCAAGAGATATGTTTGCTCTATCAATGGCCTCCTCCCTTCCACCCTCCCTCTGTGCTCTGGTGGTTGCAATCGCCATGTGGACCATCCACACGATTGTCTTAGATGCCATTGCAGGCTCCACCCCCACCCTCCCAGAAACTGTCCACAGATTCCAGTCTCATTTGGTGGACCACTTTCAAGTGTGGATGTTTGGATACCTCCCACCGCGTCGCCGACAGCTGGTCTCCTCCTGGTTCCCAGTCTGGTTCATCAAATCAGACCCCTTCCTCCCCACATGCTCAATTGTGGCTATGGCCCCTACACACGTTCCCCCCTTCCCATAAGTGGCGTTCCCGCTGGCAACAAGAGATAGCATTGCTTCTCTGGGGTGCCTCCCCTGGTACTAAGTTTATCTGTCCTGAGTCATATTCAGAAGTGTCCGTCCCATGGTCAGCCTTCCCCGCAATAAATTCAAATTCATTATCAAACCAAGCTTTTCTTTCTCATAACAATCACTTTAGTTACTACGATTCAATTCAAACAGCAAATTTGGATAATCACACACAGGAAAGATGGGCGACTTTAATAATAAAAATAATACAACATGGGCGAGCATCGTGGCAAGTGGTGCGCTTAACGGTGCAACTAAGGGCAAGAAACGCCCTGGAGGGGGATCAGGAACCCAATCTGCAAAGAAATCGCAAACTCAGACACCATCTGGGTTTATGGTATTTACTGTAAAGCATGCGCAATACATGTACATTCAATTCAACCAACCTTTGTCAAAGGTGGAACACGGGATCAGACTCTTCCTTGGGGATGAGTCACCACCCTGTGGGAGAAAATATGTGAGGCACAGCCCTCACTTTTCCCTCACGCGGTGTACGTAGCCACCAACAACATGGGATGCGGCTGAATCAATATTGGTTTTGAAACAGCTGATGAAGCCGATGCTGCAGCAAAAATCTGCGTGGAAATTGCCCTCCCTGAGGGAAAAAAAATTGTGCGCACCGCGCGCACCAGATGGAACAAAGCAAAAACTTTGTTAATATCCTTTGACTCACTCCCCACCAACCTTCCTCATAAGGTAATCGAGGAGGAGCTCTGCAAAGGTCTTGTGGCCTACGTAGAAATCCAACAACTTGAATTACAGCGATTTTGCTTAATGCCTGACCTGTGCACGGGCAAAGCTATCGCTGTAATCAACCCCTTCCCAGAAGTGGAAGAGGATTTATCCAGAATTCCCCGCGCAGCAGAATTTCACTTTGCAGATGGGGGCCAGTTGGCTGCATTCTGAGTTACACCAGAACGCGCACCACCCATTTGCAACCACTGTGGCTCACTGGGCCACAAGGAACATGCATGCCCTGTAAAAGAGGGCTTAATGGAAAATGATTTTTGTGAAGAAGCTATGGACGAAGATAATGAAAACTTCGCCAAAATGACTGATGGCCACCACCCATTCCGCTGGGGTGAAGATGGACTATACTCCATCGTGGACCCAGTTACAAGCAAACAGCGTAAAGCAGCACAAAAAGCCCGCAAGAGAGCAGCAGCTGAAGCGGCGGCACACGCGGAATCTGCCATTAACCACGGACAAATTTAGGAGGATATTTCAGATATTCACCGAACCAACCAATCAGAACAATATGCCCAGGTTGAAAATTTTTACAGTAACCAGACTGAGCCACAAAGCGTCATCAGTCATGCACATACTGAGGAACAATGCAACTGCAATTTGGGTGAAAATGCTGTGCACAATGCAACAAAGTTGAACCTCAAAAATATAAAATCCAATCAACAACCCGCATCAAATCAACTTGAGACCTGTGCAGGAAAAGTTGATGCAAATGCAAAAACCGCAATTCCCTTGAATCATTGGGTCAGATCAAGGGAACCAACAATGGCAGTGAAAGAGTTGGAGTACAGACGCGGAGCATGGCCAAAATGAGCCGCGGTGGGATAGGACCAGAGGGTCCTCCCAACCGCTCCTGAGGCGCCACGGGCACCTCAGTGTCAATAGGGACGTTAAATATCGCAGGAGCCAGGGCTCATACGTCCCAAGCCAAAAAGCTGGCATTCCTGCAAAAACCTCTTGTAGACATCTTGGCCATCCAAGAAACCCACTGCCTACAAGGGGAAGAAGAATCCTGGTCAAACAGGGTCGCACCATCACAATCAGTATGGACGTCTCACTATGGGTGATAGTCCAAAACAACAAAAAATTTAAAATTACAAATTTATCATCACACTTGCATGGTTGAGTCCTGGTAGCAACAATCATGTGCCAAGAGGAAATAATTTTGATAGCATGTATCTATGCACCATGCACTGCAACTGAGAGAAAACAATCTTTTAGAAAATTCATACTCTCACCCTCCCACCAGATATCATCATGTTAGGCGATTTCAACTTTTGGGATAACCCCAATACATATTGATGGCCTAATCCTAAAGGAAACCCACCTGGACACATTGAATATCGCACAATGAAGGCATCTCTTGGCTTACAGGATGCTCTTCCTCCCAATTCACCAATCCTTCCCCATATGACAAGACCCAACATATGTGAGGGACTGCTCATATCAATGAGTCATATTGACCACATCCTCATCCCACAATCCCACCACTTAAGAATCTCTAAATTTACAACAAAAAAGATCAATTTTCTGATCACTGATTAGTTACGGTGCAGTTAGTGCCAACTCAATTCCAAACATAGGTGTCGCCTTGGAGAAAGCTTCACCCAGAAAATATAAGATTGTCTGAGATATCTGACTGGGTTGAAAACAAGGCTACAAACCCAGAATACACAGCCCCATTCACTTCGGATCCCATCAGAACATGGGAAATTTCAAAAAAGATTTAATCAACAAAACCTGACATATTGCATCACGCAAGTACACCGTGGACACAGCCACAATCAAGCGTACCTTGGCAGAACTAGACCACCTGGAAGTAAGCTACTCCGAGATCTGGCTATAGCCCTAATTGGGGATGCAAAATGGGCAGAAATTTCAGCCCAACTTAACAATCTCATCTTTGAACACCAACACAGAATCAAAGTATTGAACAAAGGTAAGTTCATAAAGGAAGGCGAAACCTGTTCAACATACTTTTTCCGCCAATTTCACTCCCGTGGAAACCAGCCCACATGCACACAGGTCCACAAGACCAACGGCACTGTGGCAACTGACCCTGAGGAGGTCAAGGCAGAAGTACACCACTATTACACCAAATTATATTGCGATATGCCAACAGATCCACAAAAAATTAAAGAATTTATTCAAACTGCCAAGATACAAAGTACACCACCAAATTACAATATACTATCCCTTATCACATGGGAGGAGCTTTGGGAAACAATTCGCGGTGCACCACGTAGGAAATGCCCAGGGCCTGATGGGATACCCTACGAATTTTACAAAAAATATTTTCAACAAATCGCCCCCCTTCTATTGGCGTCAATGAACCAGAGTTTGTTGGAAACACGCCTATTACCAGGAGGCCATGAATCCTACGTTATAACCTTGTATAAAAAGGGTGACAAGTTGGACCTGGCCAACTGGCGCCCAATTGCACTCTCCAACACTGACACAAAAATTATAACAAAAATTCTAGCAGCTAGATTAGGCGCATTTGCATCTGACGTCCTATCACCCAACCAGTTTGGGTTTATACCAGGGCGTTCAATATGGAACAACATTCACCCTGTTGCAAATATTTGCCAATCCAAAGCAACTGGTGCCCTGGTCTTCTTGGATCAGGAAAAGGCGTATGACCGTGTTAGCTGGCCATACCTAAAAGAATGTCTACATGCCTTCAAACTCCCACCAAGATTCATAAAATGGGCGATGCTCCTTACAGAATCTGCAACCATGGCTGTAGCGGCCCCAGCTTCCTAACTAACAAGATCACACCACACAGAGGGCTTAAACAAGGGGATCCTTTCAGCTCACTGCTATACAATTTCAGCTTTGACCCACTCTTCCGAGTAACTGACTCACATCTCATGGGGATAACCGCACAAGGACAACCAACAGTCAAGATACTGGCCTTTGAAGATGACTGCGTAGCAGGTATAGCAAACAATGAAGATGCCCAACAGCTGGAATACACTCTAGTGGTATACTCCAAGGTGAGCAATGCATCACTCAACAAAAGGAAGACAGAAATCATCCTCTTAGGCAAATACACAAACAATTGGGCCATAACATCAGAACCTCACACCAACACTCGAAGAAAAACCCAATTATATTACCTTTTGCAACACCTCCCACCACCACTCCTGTCCGACACCTTGGAATCTGGCTAGAATCAGGGGGATATGCTAATGAGACAATGGAAAATAACCTGTTACAATGGGTATCCAAACGCGTCGCCTCCCTCAAGGGAAGAACCTCAGGACTAACAGGACGAGTTACAGTTGCTAACTTGCTCATCCTCCCAATATTGTGGTACCAGGCCCATGCAATAGCCTTCTCACCTACCTTTATAACCTCAATTCGCGCGCTTATCCAGGGCTGGCTGTGGCCTGGCTCTCACCCTTTATATGGATGGAAACAGTATTTGGCCCACGCTCAAGTGGAGGCATGGGACTAATAGATTTTGAGAGCCATGCCAATCACATCCTAGGTACCTGCATAAAGGAAATCCTTGCTCCAGACCTCCCACAACAACATTGGTCCAGAGCAGCAAGGACTAACTTTGCACAGGCGCTCAAATTAACCAACCCACATAGTCCACCCAGACTACTTTCATACCTTGCCAAGCACCCTACTGCAACGGGTCCACATGGAACCTCCCCTCATTTCAAACATATCCTCTGAACTATCCGCCGTATGGGATGGACCATAGAGAACATGGGTACTATACAGGGAAGGGGATGACCCATCCCCCAATTCAAATTAAGAAACCCAGAAAACCACCCCCAGAAGGATATTCTCGCAACAACCCCAAGCATAGCTAGGATAGATTACCTAGATATGCTGGACATTCCCTATGATTTAACCACACAGAATGCAATGTGGAAAATGACACACCACCCACTCCTACAACCAAGGATAAGAGCAAATGCCTGGTGCTGTTTGAGAAGGACCTATAGGATGGCAGACCACTCCAACTCCCTCCACAAAACATGTGCAGTATGTGGAGGGGAGGGATCCCTACATCACCGCCTAGAAGCATGCCCCCCAACCAAAGCTATATGGCAGGAAGTCGCACGCCTGCTCAAGATTCAAAACGAAGAGGAATTTTCGATATCAAAGAGTATCTTTGCACTCCAGATTGAGTCACTAATCCCATCTACACTCCGCTCCCTAATAATACCCATTGCAATGTGGACAATACATATGATTGCATTAGATGCGTTCAAGGGCACAGTCCCAACCATTTATGGGATTATTAACAGATTCCATGTCCACTTACTAGAGCACTTCCAAGCCTGGCTCTATGGATATATGAGACCAAGACAAAAAGCGCTCATAGAATCATGGTTCCCACTCTGGTTCATCCACACAGACCCTTTCCTTCACACCTGCTCCATAGCAGGGGAAACCCCCTCAAAGTAATGCACCAACCCCCATACCTGGCAGTCCCACTGGCAACAGGGGTAACTTGAGTACCCTGGGGTGCCCAATTTTTATATTTCTTAGTTATTCTCTTAGTTTCATATATATTCGGTAATGTCTGTCCCCTGGTCAGCTTACCTCAGTTAAATAAAAATTCATTATCAAACCCTGGATCTGATACTTGGTAATTTACTACAAGTGATTGGCTGGGGTTGAATAGCATAGTCAATTATAGTATCTACTATACTGGGGACATAAGTTTTATTAACTATTATAAAATTTGGGGTTCCAGGACATGGTACCTTTTAGCCAGAGAGTAAGTTATCAATATAAAACTATCTCAGGGTAGATCTGGATAAAAAGTCTTCATAGCTTCATAGCAAAAAAGATATAATGACTGATATTGGTCCCATCAGATCTACATTGATCACCTTCTATGTGGGTAGTTTCCATAACTTGGTTGACCACCTAAATTAGATATAATAGCTTGGCAGCTTTCAGGTAACAAATTAGATAAAAAGAATGATTGGCCATATAAAGTTATAAGATGCAACCATAATTCTGAACATCAGTTCACTTATGATCCATATATTAATTGTTTCAAGAATATTTATGTCACCTCAGATTAAACTTAAAGATATTTTGATATCCATAAAAGTGCCAGCATAGCAGACTTTTGAGTCCATGCTATAAATACGAGTAAATTTTATCTCGCCTTATAGATTGAGAAGATAGATTCAGATGATTGGCTTCTGATTGCGCAGGATGTTTAAAGTCAATGCAGGACAGGTGTGTTTCCAAAAAGTATAATGATACTTGAGGAGATAATCCTACCAAAAAACCAATATCTTACTAGGGCTTAGTTTAAGCATCCAACGCCCTAGTTTTATATTGTACGTATCTATCCATTGATTGTATAGGTGGTGTAAACCTTGAGGTTAGCCTACCTTAGATATTTTGAGCTTTTTGGAGTTAAAGGGTGACATATTCATAATCTATCAATAATAATGTCACATGTAAAGATGATGCAGAATGTGAACCAGTAAACTTGTCACATTATGAACCTTTTATTAGTATAGGGCTATTAGCACTTTCGTACGCTTGCTATATCAGGTACTAAATAGCGTAGAATAACCGGAGAGCTTATTCATCGATTAAAAATCTATGCTAATAAAAGCAAGTATGTATGTGTGTGCGTGTGCGCAATGCCCAGCCAAAACTACGGCATGTAGAGTTTTGAAAATTTGGCTATAGGTGGACAGGAGGGGGTCCGTATGCACCTCGAAGCCGGAGTTTTAATTTTTATAATAAAATAAAAGTTTTATATGTAAGAAGTGAAAATCCTATATGTTTTTGATGAAATTTGGTATATTGTTATGGCTGAGCAGTTTGATATTCGGTTGATTCGATAGTTTAAATGGTTTTGGCAAGCGTTTGATGGTTTTGGGTTGATTGAAAAGTTTGAGTCTTTAAGTAGTGATTGGTTGATTCGATAAAAATTGTTTTTGGTAAATTGTTGGTGGTTTTTAGTTGTTGGTTGAATTAAAAGTTCGACAATTGGTTTTGGCTGAGTGGTGGTTAGTAGATTTAGGTTTATTCGATGGGCTTAATAGTTTCAGGTAAGTGATTGATGGTTTATAAACTGATATAAATAAATACTATCTATTGAATTGTACCCACAAAATAATGCTGGGTAAAACGGGCTATCAACATGATATAAAATCTAATCATTTCGAATCATTTGTTTATCAAACCTGAGCAGCGCCAAATAACACCACTAATATTTGGTTGGTTTAATAGTTTCAGTTGGTTTCAACTGTGACTGAGTGGTTAGTGGTTTTTGGTTGATTCGATAAGGCAATTAGTTTTGGCCGAGTGGTTGGTGGAATTTGGTTAAATCGATAAGTCAATAGGTTTGAGCGAGTAGTTGGTAGCTGTTTTTAATATAAAATATTAAATAACTAACCGATTTACCCGTGCTTCGCTACGGTGTTTATAAAATTAAAGATTTTCAATTTATTAATTTAGATTTTATATTATAGATAAACAAAACCACACAGCCAAATCTAATTGCTCAATTGAATCAACCAAAATTTACCAACCACTCAGATAAACCTAACCGAACTTATCAAAACAAAATTAACTAATCCCCCTTAAACTAAACTGTGTCCGATTAATTTGACCAAAAGCCATCAACCACTCGGCCAAACAAAATAAACTTATCGAATCAATCAAATAATACCAAACTACTATCCAAAACATCTCTACATATTTATTGCCAAAAGTATTTTATTAATTAGGTGAACCAAATTAGGCAGGTTTTTAAAATATATAAACCTAACATCCAGATACCCGTGCTTCGCTACGGTATTTAGTTTATCAGATGATAAGCTCACATTGTAGCCTATAGGCTGTGCCAGCACTACTCTCGAGCCACTCGGACTAACAGCTCCACTGTTGCCCTCGTGGCTGGTGAGCTGATTATCCTACTTAATTTACTTAAACTCTGATACTGATTTTTGTTGAGTTTCAGGTGAGCTTTTTGGTGAATTATTATATAATATTTGTCAATTCTCACCCACTCACCCAAATAGATTGAACCTATCAAACTCGATAGTTTCAGATTCGATCTTATTTGCCAATTCTCACCCACTTATCCAAATAGATTAAACTTATCAGACTCGATTAGCTTCAGGTGAGCAATTTGGTGAATTATTAACTAATATTTGCCAATTCTCACCCACTCACCCAAATAGATTGACCCTATCAGACTCGAAGGTTTCAGATGTCAGTCAGTCAATAGGTATGTCAGTACGTCAGTGAAAATTTTTTAAGTAGATGATTCAAATCGTCTGGTAAGCTATAAACACCGTAGCGAAGCACGAATTCTGTTGATAATAATTAAGAGTAAAAAGTTTTACCATTTTAAAAACGTTTTTTCTATAAAATTCAAAATTTTCATAATTTTTTCAATGGAGTATTGCATTGTCATCGGAGATACATAAGTGTGCCAAATTTCAAAGCTCTAGCTAGTCTGGAAGGTAGTTAAAAATCAATCGCAAGATTTCATCACATACAGACACCACAGCGAGTCAATAAAAGCGGTTTAAAAGTTGATAAAATTTTAAGTATACTATGGTGTAACCAATTCGACATCCGATACATTGATGCACTGGACTTACAGATTTATTAGATGTTTATATAACCTTTTTCAGTACATTTCAACTAGGCATTCATGATGGTATTAGATTTTTTTAATTTTAATTCCATACGCGAAGCTACCAGATCAACTTTTAATGGATATAATGGAGCCTTATTCCGCCAATGGCATAGGAATATAGGGGAAGTCTGAGTTCAGTGACGGAAAGTACAAGAAGTAGGAAATAGTTGCAGCCACAATGCCAGTTATTCCACCAGCAATAACATCGTGTGGATGGTGGCGATGATCGGCGATACGAGATAAGGAAACCCATACCGGAAAGGATAATGGAACCATAACCAAGGCGACATTGAAGAGGCGCCCCTTGTGCAGGATGGAAAACTGTCCAGCCAAGAAAAGGCACAGGAAAAAGAAGCCCGCAAAAGAAGCTATAAGTTTAATGCTGTTGAAGTCTGTAGCTTACCTCCCGCATGACCTGACATAAAGCTCTTCTGGCCGCTCAAGACGAGTTCCTTGTCAAGGTATGTGCAATCATCGATCGTCAAAATAGCACCCATCGCCTTCCCAGTTAGAGGTCGGCACCTTGCAATCCAATCGGGCCTGAGTCCCCCAGAAAAGGTCTTTGTCATATTGATGAAGAATAAAGTTATGGTGCCTGAAGAAATTATACCTAAATTGTAAGCCAATGCAGAGTTGAAATACCCAATGTCCCATGATGAAGTATCAACAAGCTGGTCCTGTACCATGAAAAGAATGAAACGGCAAAAATAGGAACCAGTGCGGATATAGCCTATACTAGTCAGATAAGTAAACCAGCACGTTACAATTGTTAAGGATCTTGAAATCTGTTCGACCTTCTTATAGGGGTAATTCAATGCGGGATCCTGCGGAAAGAAATGTGGTTTTGGCGGCGGTATACGCCCTATTGCTATTGAAATTACAATCACCAGCAGTGAAGTTGCCCAATCGCACCACCACCCGTTGGCCTTTACTACGCTAGCGAGGAGTGACATTAAAAGCTTAGAAATTACCTTAACTAGCTATATCATTTTATATACGCTTACATTAGATCATGAAATAAAATGGAACCAAATCCCTCCACTCATAAATAAAGTTTATAGGCATTGCCTATTGCATCCACCTTGTGTAATCCAAGCGGATACTCTGAGATAAGTTTGTGTCGCCAATCTCAATCCCCGAAGTAATTAACTTAACGTGCCACCATCAAAGTGGATTTACGGGCATGGCTGAGCAAATAAGATACCAAAACTTTCCCCTAGCCTTATGATTTGTTGCTTACCAATCCAGTTAATTTAAAGATTCTATAAAACTAATGGAGCTAAATGGATCATTAATTGATTGATCAAATTATTCAACAGCTACCAAATTAAGCAAGTTTTATATTCTCAACCTTGCGCTCACAAAATTTAAACTCTTTACGTTTTCATATCAAGTTATATCTCAGCGCAGGTGCGAATCGCTTGCAGATAAGATATTGTTGGGAAGGATTAAATGGTGTAAGGTTAGAAGATATTATTGGGTGGGATTAAATGGTGTAAGGTTAGCATTCAGTTGATGTAAATTGAAACATGACTAATAAGATGGTTTCTATTTAGACGATTAACCCAAATTGAGGCTAATAAGCCATTAATATGATGAGCTCAGGTCAAATACAGTAATGTAATTTGATCTAGGCCAACCTAAAGTTGGTATCTGAAACGCGTGGATGCTTCCCCTGCTTAGGTTGGGCCTCACTAGTACTAAAAGGCATAATCCAATAATTGTATTAAGTCATATTTACTTGTCTTTCTATATTTTAATTTCAGGCCCCATTATCGGGAGGCCTATCCTATAAACTTTGTTTTGATATGAGATATATACCTTAATACCAATTAAATTTCAGGTGCATTTATCGATGAAGTAAAAGGACTAAGTCCAATTAAAATCAAGGCAATTTTTCCCTCACAAAATCGTTTAAATGAGCTTTTTCCCACCAGCTTATCTAAGAACTAGCGGCCAGATTCCCACGCTTAACTACGGTGTTTATAACTTATCAGATGATTTAAATTATTTGTTTTAGATTCTATATTACAGAGAACCATCAATCACTCATCCAAAACCACTGAACCTATCAAATCAACCAAATAACCATAATCACTTATAATAACCTTTCTTAAAATAAAACTTTTGGTGGTAGCAGGAACTATTCCAATAGGCAACCAACTTGTCTTCCTTCATTTTAATATAGATACCTCTATTCTATCTTTATAAAATAGTATAATATTAAAAGATATGAGTAAAACAATATTTAATCCTAGCCAGTAAAGTTTTCAAACCATTAAAAAGAAACCTAGGGGAGGGTACCCCAGTGGTAGAATATGGACCCTCTACCACTGCCTCCCGAGTTCAATTATGGTACAGGAACTTTGGGTAGGGGATGACTATGACTGTGTTGGTGTTGCGCACCAACGCCCTGAACCAAGGTAGTAAATAGCAAGGCAGTCCATGGAGTTTCTGGCCTATCATATGCTGCACATGAAGGTTTTTCGGATTTTATCTTCCTTTCCCGTTCATTTGATTTCACCTTATTGGTGCAGTATCATCCCCAGGTCAGCCCACCTCAAATAAAATTTATGATTTATTAAAAAGAAACCCATACCAGAGTAGTAACAGGTTTCATCTGCATGGAACCACCCTATCATTATTTTTATTTTTATCTCCATATCATTATTCAATTTTTATAATAAAAAAAAATAATCATGGGGTTAGGAAAGAATAAGGTTTTTCCTTAGCCAGTATAGCCTTTATACCTTTTGCAAAACAAACCATACCAAAGTGATAGCAGGTTTCACCCCATTAGGCAACACCCTATCTTTCATTTCATTTTAATCATATCATTATTCAATCCTTTTAGAAAAAAATAAGATAGGGTGTTTTTACTTCACTTTGTTTTCAATTTTGGTTGCCTACAATTTAAAAGTTTCCCATAAAAATTTAGCCTCATTCTTTGAGCTGTTCTGATCTGATGGCATCAGATTTGACACCCACTCTGCAAGTCCTGGGAAACATCCCCTGGCAGTTGATTGGGCCATTTTTCCATTTCCAAGTAAGAAGGTACCAAAGAGGATGGCTTTACCCCTCATTACTCATGGTAATCTTGCTCACGTGGTAGACAAGTGCTGGGTAACAGCACTCCCACTTTGGACACCACTCCTGATACCCACACTCTCCTTGGCAGAATTGCTTCAAGGAATCAGTGAAATATATGCTGAGATCACCAAAATGGAATCAATTGTAACCAATTTGAGTGGCAATCAGCTCAATGCTCAGATTTTAAATGGCTGAAAAGGTATGAAGACTGAGCTATCATCTGGAATGCCCAACAGTTACAATTCAGTTAACATGATGATCAAAAAGTCTCCCCTCTCCCAAATCTGTTGGGAATCACCCCCAATGGTCAGGTAATAGCACCGGACACCATTGATGAGGTTTTGAAGCTTCCAGTTAACAAATCAGGTGTTGCACCTGATGCAATGCTACCAACTGAAAAAATATCCCAGCAATTAAGCACGGGTGGGTTGGGCATCCTGAACCTGTTCCCAACCAAATGGGCCCACCCCTATATGGAGTGGCCTTGGGGGATTCCCACCACTTATTGGGCTAAACGCCATCACACCAACCATTGGAAATGTAGTAGAGCCTTGGTTTGGATGTTTGAGGTTGAACTGGCAGCAACTTGGCCCACCACCAAATTTTGCAATGTCAGTTCCCAAGGAACAAACCCACCCATTCCCAAATAATTTGCCAGTTAGGCTGAATTTGTGGGACCCAATCCTGGCTTGGTTTCCCCAAATTGACTACTATTTGATCAGTTGCATCACACTGAGAAAATTGTTGGTCAGTTTTTCTTTCCTAAATCCCTATTAAAAATCCTTTCCCAAAAATTAGTTTTTATATGTTAAAAATTAAGCTGCCTTATCTGCTAATGTTCTCATACCCCTCAGGGTTAATGGCCATGTGCATCTGGTACTTTATTTTGTGCCTATATGAAATTCTGGCTCACCAGCAGATATTGGCAGAACTTCTTTCTGGTTCCATATTTGTCATATCAGCAGCAATGCCCCAAAAATTCTGGTTTGCTGTTCAGGTGCTCTGGCATTCAGGCTGGCAGGTCAGTCTAATTCTTACTTGCTGTTCACCTGACACACTCCCACCATGTGGGGGTGGTGGTGCACCACCTCCTGGTGTGTTTTGGCTGCAGCCAAAGGTGCCCAGGATGGCTATGCTATCCCCCTAATCCCACCAGTCATTTTGTTCCCCCTCAGGATCTTGCTCAACAAATTGCATGCTCCCAGGTGATGCTGAGAAGCCCACTGGTGCTCCTCAGAGCAAATTTCACTTCATCCTTCAAGTTAAATATTGGGGTCTCTTCCATTATGTGAGTGCTTCCATCATCAAGAGGGCTCAGGTATTGTATAAACCTGCCAGATTTATCAATTTCCCTCCCCTTTTTAAAAGTTATTTGTTCTTAGCTTCTGTAAGTCCAGGTGAGAACCCCCTGTGCCTCAATTGCAAGGCATTCCCATTCCACACCAAAAAGGAGGCTAAGAAGTAAGCTGTCCCCCTTGTAACCCAAGGCAAATTAGCTCAGGGTGTGGATGAGAGGTAGGTGACTGCATACCTCTCAAGGTCACCCTCTCCCTTATCCCCTATCTGGCTACATAAGAACTGCTCCAGCGGATCAGGGGGGATTTCACAGAGGTGAAAGCGGTGAGAGGACGCTATCTGAAGGGAAGTGGCGAGCACCCATACTAGCAAATTTTGGTTTATGCTGAAGTGTAATAGTTGGGTTCATGCCAATACATCACAAACGAATTGGGCAGTAAGAGCCAGGTTACTGACCATACTAGGGACAGGCCTGCAGAAGCCCATCCCTTAACCTGACTGCCATGTCCCATAGTTGCCACATATTCTTAAAACCACTGCTCCCACGATGCTGCACATTAACAGCAGAGTCTGGGACCAGGAAAGGGCCAAGAACGACGCCAACGCCACACTAAGCTCACTGGTTGAGCTCATAGTTTTGATCCAATACGCTTATAATTCTTAAATAAAATTAATAATTTTTCTTTGATCAAGCAAATTATTCTTTATTTGATTTTTGTTTTTCCTCATAGAAAATGCAACTGCCCTTCAGGGCTGCAACGTCCTCCCTAAATAGTGCACTGCTGATATGGAATAAGCCTTTCTTTTAGTCAAACTCTTTTTGAGCCCTGACCAACACATCGTTAGTGAAGATTACCCATCCCTCCAGATCACCATCCACACCATGTGTAAGCCTGTCATCATTCTGCAGATGTGATTCAGGTTTGGGATGGCGAATTTCCCAGCTCAGACCTTACCAAGATTGATGCCCATTGAATCAGGGCCACATTCAGATCAAACGCCATTTGATCCAAAACCATGTATGGATCATGTGCCTTCTGATCCGTTACATGATTAGGCAAAAAATCTAAGTTGATTGAGGGGTCCAACTTTAGTGACACTTTTCAGTTCCACCAAAAGAGGTGAAAAATCTGGATAAATTGAGGGCTAACTCCAGTTAAATTAAGGTAATAAATCTCTTTGTTACCCAATGAGACTGTGCCTACTTGGCCTGGCCATGGACGCACCCAGTCACTCATCCAAATGAAACGTTGCTAATCTGCCAAGAGGAATTATGGTGGGAGAAAATATTTAGTAACAAAATTTGAGTGAGATTAATATGGCTGGCGGAAGGTCAATTTGGTATCAAGTTAGTTACAAAATATTATCCTACCAAAAATCAGTTGGGATCATGTTACCTTCATTAATACATTCCATTCTATTCCTTAGGCCCTTAGGACTTAAGATAACCATTCCTCACTGGTGCAGTTGCCAGTCAATTCTCAAGTATTTTTATTTAAATTAAAAAAATTTCTTTTCAGAAAAATTTTTCAATTATAAATTTTTCCCCCATTTTGTCACTGCCGCTACCCAGAACCATGTTCCCAAGGTTACGCAACAACTTGGCCTTAAAGCCATTATTAAAACCCTGCTGCCTCCCCTCATCAGATGGGGTAACTGATCATGTGGCCTAATGGGGGTTTCCCTACTTGTGGATGCTATTAAGCATTGATATGTCCCATGATTTTTGAAAATCATATATCCCCTCTGGATGAGAGTTTGTGAACTAACAACTCACTCCACAACCACTGGTTCCTTAATGCATCTTGGGCCCTTTGTGACTCCTGAATAGTAATTGACAGAATTCACTGCTACCTCAGCGGCCACAGTCTGCCTACTTGTTGGGATAATGTCTATGGTGGTTGCTAGTCAGCACTCCCTACTCATTTCTCTTCCCACCCACTATCAAGTTGTTGGATGACAATGCCCTGAGATCCTAGGTTGCTTTCTGGGTGCTCAAACACCAAAATAGAAGGCCTGCCTCAATTTTTATCTACCGTTTCTGTGACAGTGGGTCTCAATATGTAATGAGAACCATGCACTGTCACATCCTGGCCTAAAGATAGCGTCAAGGGTAATTGGTGCCACTTTTTAACTTGTAATCATGAAATGTTTGTAGCAACTTCATTTTGCATTGCAAGGATGGGTTCATTGGAAGTACATGGGAGACAAACCAGAGCTTGGACAGTATGAAAATATTGATTGCTTTAACTTTGCCCTCAAGATTAAAGGGCACGTACTTCCAATAGACCATTTATTCTGACATACTGGAAAGCACCACTTGTCCAGTTTCTTTAACTTCTGGACTTTTTTTGGTGAATAATCTACCCAGAGATTATAACGTTTAGGTTGGGTGGAGCGGGGTGATATCAGAGTGGGAGATGAAGCTTGGATTACTGATCTTTACTTAAGCAGCCTTGTGGATATTGATTTTCACTTTTGACACTAACTTCTAAAGGGCTAGTAGCTCTTTGGTGCCTTGAAGGTTTTCATTGAGCCAATTCCCACAGATGGGTCATCTGAAAATGCCTGCATCTTAGTAGCTATTGTTTCAGGTGGAATTAGCTCTGGGGTTTCACGTCTGCCACCACCAAGAGGAGTTAGTGGCAGATTTGAAATTATTTGCAACATGGGATTGCCTTGGCGGAAGCTCTGGCCAATTGAGATGGTATATAAGATTGTCAGCAACATTTATCTTGGTCATAAGGTCATAATAAAGGGTTGAAATCCAGGAAAGGAAAGTGTCAAGCTTCTGACCACTCACATTAACATGTGCAGAAAGAACCATGCTACCCAATTATAGGCTTTCTCCATGTCAAGACATAATATAGTCATCCTCAGATTCTTTCATGTCCTGAAGCGCATTATGGATCAGGCTAATGTTGTCTCAGATGGTGCGACCTTATATAAACTCATATTGGGCCTTATGGATGATACAGGCATTGTAATCCTCAACTAGATTGAAATGATGTGCATTAAAAGCTTATAGTCAGCTTTGAATAGGACAATTGGGCGCCAGTTCAAGAGGTGAAATTGAATCTCCTTCCTTGTACAGGAGCACAAAATGGGTCTCTTGGTCCTTAGGAATTTGGCATTCAGTTTTTATGCAGAAGTTAATCATGAAGGTGAGTTCAAAAATGGTGCAATTGCAGATTGTACTATACATTTTCATGTACATGATGTTAGGGCCAATGCCTTCCCCTTCAGAGACTCCTTGAGTGTTCACTTTAATTTGTCAACAGAAATTTCAGCAGTTAATTTGCGCTTGTCATCAGCCAAGCATGTCCCTAGCACCAGAGCGATAATGTCAATAAGGGTTTTGGTCACCAATCCACTTGTTTTATGGTATCAGAAAATATTGTTGAACAATATTTAATTTTAAGCTTGGTGATCATAGGATCACAGGACACTTTGCCCATTGGTGTTTTGACCTGCCATACCTTAGCTCAGGATCATATTTACTTGAGGCTTTCCAGGATCTCTTTGGTAATTGTCCCTAAAAAGCTTTTTGACAATAGGTTGCATTTAGGCATATCTCCAAATCATTTTTATTAATGTAGTGCTTGGTAGCATTTGTGCATTTTCTGATAGTTGCTTCACTAAACCTCACTGTACCGCTAAGAGGGCTTCAGGTAGCAAGAGCATTCTTCAGATGTTTCACAAGAGCAGTTCACTTTTAGGCTTTAAATTTTTTGTACTTGTAATTATTGTATTTGAGTTTGTCCTTGATCTTTTTTAGCACTCTAGGGGTTCCATCCATGGTTGCTGATCCAAGTAAGCAATTAGGCAATCAGATCCAATTTTGATGGTCCATCACCATTCAGTGCCTCTCAGCGTAGATGGAAAGGAATTCCACTTGCATCACTTCAGGAATTGCTCAGATCAATGGTGACTTAGATGATCATATGATTACTTATAGAGTTAATACTGACTTCGTTGTTAGAGGTCAGCAGTTTGAGGTCAAATGACACTAGCACATAATCAAGCTGGGAAATAATATTCAGCTCTCCGCTATAGTAATTTTACTAAATGAGATTTTCAGCGACGTCATTCTCTTCAACTATTGTTGAGTACATTCCCAATGACACCAGGTATTATAATATATCAGCCTTAAGGTTGGAGCGCTCACTCATTGGGAATGTATCCATGCTCGCGTTTGTCCAAAAGTTGAGGTCACCTGCTGTAGCTGCGGCTTCATTAGTTGGTATCTCTGACAGGAAATTTCAAAACTTGTGGTTTTCATGGGGCTTCTTAACGGCGTACATGGCAATGGCTCTAAGGCTTTTGCTGGTGTACCTATCAGTGGCCTTGGTCACTAGAATCCTTTCAGCATGAGTTTCTTCCGCTAACTCTAGGTATACATTTTTGTTCATAGCGATTATCAGAAATGGTCTGTCCATAGTTATTGGTGCCCAGTTTGAAGGGGCCACAGGTATCTTTTGGCATCGTGGATTGAATTTGGTTCCAGTTACATCTGGCTATATTCTTGGATATAAAGTAATGATTAGGTCTATATTATTTTTTGTGATTTTCGTCTACCTTTTTTTAGTACTAGATGGTCCCAACCTGAGGGGGGATTCATTGATGTTTATTAAATTACGCCTGGGCTCCTAAGAGCCTGAGGCGAGGGAAGGGGAGGGAGGAGGCATCGAGAAAGGGAGGAAGGTTTGCGCGCCAGAGCTGTGCTGCAGTGACAACTGAGCGGGGGAGGGTTGGCGACATAGTGCAGACCTTCAGGGCCATCTCAAAGTGTACCTGAAAGTGGGTGATCATGTGTGGAAGGGTCCACACCTGCTGGTCAAAGGCAGCATGAAGAAAGGAGTTATGGATGGTCCAGATGGCTGTGGCATAGGCGAGGACACGGAGGGGTTGGTGGCAACCAGGCAACGTCTTCTCAAACATGAGGTCTTGCACAGGGTGTCCAGACCAGGGCTGAGCATGGAGGAGCGCGCAGGCCTTTGGCCAAAATGCGGCAACACCTGGACAGGTGAAAAAATGATGGAGGTGGGAGTCAATAGGCTCCGCACAGCAGGGGCAGCTTTGGTGCTGGAAGGTAGGGCCAGTCCAGTCCCCTGTCCTGTATGAACAGTGGAGCACCCTCCATAAGGTGTTGGACACCTTTGCTGATAGGATGGGGTGATAGACGTCCTTCCACAATTCCTTAAGGTCGAATCTCATGGAGGTAGAGAGGAGCTCAAGGAGTCTTGGGCGTGATTTTTGTCTACCTCAATGTCAGGATTTGCCCTCTTCTGGGTAAAGCCTTTTACTTGGGGTCGCGACTCTACCTATTTATTTATTGATAAATGCAAAATTATGCTCTTCATTAAATTGAGTGACTGATTTGATGTATCAGGGATGACCAAAATAATTATTAATCCAATTTGATATGTTATTTGTTTTTAAGATTATTGGGGGATCAATCCTGGTACCAAGTTATATTTAAATGATTACTAGCAACTAAATCAGAGTATAATCAAAAGTTAATCTATTATATTTGAATTATTTTTTATTTTATTTTGAGGTACACCAACCAGGGTTTGGCATTACTAAGCTCAAAGAGCAAATAAACTAATAAAATCTACCCAAACAAAAATATATCAACCACCCAAAATGAATGTGCTTAACACACATGAACAAGAACAAAACCAACCAGGTGGTACAGAGCCGAGCTGCTCACACCACCATGGTGAAAGGGGAAGGGGGATTGGGGGGCTCATACTTGGCAGCTGAGTCCTCCTCATAGACCAGATCATAGGTCAAGGTGGAGAGCAATGGCATGGGGTAATCAGCAACATGGGGGTGAGGTCACAGACAAACGGATGCTCATGAAAATTACTGGCTGCATAAATTGCACCTAGGTACAGGGAAAAGCATTTCTCTGCATGAATGCGGATGACAGGATCCAGGAAAATAAAGCAATGGTGGAGGAGTGACTTTTGTCTTGATATGCAAATCAGTAACAACTTTCTGAATGGCGTTAGCAGCTTGTTTATGGAGTTTTTTTGGATGTCACATTTGCCCTGCAGGGTCAGGGTTTGAGCAATAATGGGAGGAGGGAGAACTTTGGCAAGTATCACCTCTGACTCTTTGACAGGCTCATGGAGGCTGCAATTATATGGTTGAGCAACTGCTGAAAAAAGAGCTGGTGTTCAGTGTGTAACACACGGGCATCTGAACGCGGGGTATAAAAAATCTGAGGGAATTGAATGGGGTGTTGTAATTGATTAAATTCTTCAATGTGGATTTTAGAGTCTCCAATTATATTACCTGATTCTTCTATTTCATCCAATGAGCTCCACAGGTTCAAATCATACTGGATTCTGGTTTTAATGGTAGGGTAAGATGTGGCTGGCAATTGGGAGAAATCTAGGGATTAAACAGGTATTCAATCCAATTAATGGTTGGTAGGAGCATTGGTGATACTAGGCTGAGGAGGCCTGATTGGGAGCTCTGGGAAAAGCAGCGGCAGCAGGCTTTTGGGGGAGGGGGTAGGATTGTACCTTATACAAAAAAAGCTGTGGGGTGTGCGGCGGATGGGTGACAGTGGTAGAAAATGCAGATCTGGCGGAAGCAACAAGGGAGGTGTATCTACGCTTCAAGCGATCCAACTCAAAGCAGGATGGGCAGATTGTTTGCCTCCATCAATGCAGGCCCAGAATGGATGGTGGGGACAGAAGGAATGACGGCATGGGGGAAATTGACAAAGCAAATTTCTTGAATTCAGGGCTGATCTAGGCGAATGTTCAAGGGCCAGTGAGGCGTGCAGCCTCATTGGGGACTACAAACTGAAGAATGGGGTTGAAGCTGTAGGCCGCCAAACCTTACATCAGCTTCTGATGGAGCGCCACCGGGGAAAATGAGTGGGCAACCCCGCAGACTATATCACCATAGTGGTGTCTGTGGGGAGCTGGGTGCAAGTTGAGGGGATAGGGGTGCTCTGGAAAACTAGGAGCACATTTGCCGCAGTGGCGTCGTCAGCTTCAAAGTGAATTCAAGATCAAAATGCCCCTTGTAGGGGCAGAAATCAATAAATCTGGTGGGCAGCATCATCACCTGTGCCATGTCAAATATGACTTTTTCTGTATAAGGGAACAATTTCCCATATTTGACCTGTGGGCCAAAATGCAGTTGAGAGCAGGGGTTAATGAGTGAGCTGCAAGGCACTGCCTGGGAGCGTTCAAAGTGGATGTTGAAATCCTTGGGCGGAATAAACCAACCCAAGAATTTGTTAGAACTGGACAAACCAGTCTGAGTGCGTTTTCATGTTGGATAGAAAATGGTGGATAGGTCTTGCCGCTGCCTCAAATGGAAGAAACTGGTGGAGAATCCAAGGAAATTGGGTAGAAAACGGTTGTGGGAGGTGTAGGTTATTTTTAGACTTATTTTTTCTTCTTATAAAAATACGCTCAGATGTTACACCAAGCAGAAAACAAAGTTTTTTGTTATATAAATTATTTTTTCTATTATTTTATCAGCAACCTAATCCAAGAGAATCACTAAGCAAAGCACTCTATTGTCAACTATCACTTAATACCTTGTCTATCTCCTACTTATTTTACCTACTGCTTATCCAACTTCTTTCTATTCTGAATCTTCTCTATTATCCCAATTTTAGCCTTCAAGTACTATATATACTTTGAGACTTTATCTTAATAAAACATTGTTTTATCATATGCTCTATTATTTCTATTGTAATCTTATTCTGCCCTTTGGAACAACTAGTAGATTGGGCACTTCAAAGCCCTGATGCTACATAGGACCAGTTAGGATTTGTTCACCTGCGTCCTAACACCCACCCTCACCTGAATGCTAGCCATCTAATAGAATTTATGGTTGTTTTTTAAACCCAATTGCCTGACCCATGAGTATAGTCTGTTTGTGGTTATGAATTGAGTCGTGAACTTATGTGGGCTTTTTGGAGATGGTGGGCATCAGAATAGCTGCAGGGTTGTACAGACGAATGGTGGGGGTTGTTCAGAATGGACAGTTTTCTCTGTGCATCTTGTTCACTGGAAACTCCATTGCCATTCCTATCTCCTTGTCAATTGACAGAGGCGTCAATTGAAGCACTAGCTTATGTTGAGCCACTGAAGCAGCTGGACAATTAGGTAACTTGGCTTTAAATGCCAGATAATCTCAGAAGCATAAAAAGTGAATCAATCATATCACAAATATACATGTTTTTTTTGTTAGATAGTGGCTGATTGCTAGCTCCAGGTATGGCTGATTGCTGGCTGTAGTTGGTAGCTGGTTGCTGGCTTTGGATAGGGGTTGATTTGGAGCTGTTGGATCCAGTTGGCTGCTGGCTAATTTTGGAAGATTATCAGATTTAGTTTTCTTGCAGAGGGCTTCCCCAGCTGGCAGCTTGCCAGTTGATTACTTATAGATTATGGTTACCAATTTTAAAAAGGCGTTAAGCTTCTGTTCCTTCTTAAGCGATTTTTTTGGGATTGCCTTTTGCCAGCGCTCTTCCTCCTTTTCCAGAAACTCCGCCTGGGACAGATGAGGCAAAGCTGGTTTAGGGCACTTCCTTGTCCATTTTGTAGGCTTCTGGATTAGAGTTCATGAAAGGATCATCTTTATCTTATGAACTCTCGGCTGCCTCCCCACTCCCACACCTCCTTGTAAGCGGCGTCCAACTCTTGCTGTTGCCTTTCATTCCACAACTTCCAAGAGGTTACGTGGGATCCATACTATTGGGATTCTTACCCCCACGGAGATTTGGACGAGCACAATGATGGGAATTAAACCTGAGCCATCAAAATTATTGGGGATAATCTTTGACAAAAATAACATCCTTGTAAATTGAAATTTCCAACTAATTTAAAGCCCTAAAATTGGGGTTCAAACCCAATATATGCAGCGAATGAATCCCAATTAGGTAATGAGAAATAGATTTTTCTTATAATTCATTGAGATGCACCGGTTAACCTCCCTGATTTCCCTTATAATTTCGTTTCTAAGAAAATAAAGATTACTATCTCTTTTGCCAAGTTTTAAGCTAAAGTACCCTACACTATTTGTTTAGAGAAAAATTATTAGTTATAATCAACGGCTCCAGGTACATTAGCCTGTGAAAAGAATTTCTGGTAAAGGAAAGAAATTAAAAAAGATAGCACCCAGAAACTTCAGGATTCCTGGCCTTTAATTTAAAAGAGATCCAGTTGTCAAAAAACCTTAGTTCCAACAAATCTGGTGCTCTTTGCCAGGTTTAATCTGAGTTCACAGTGATAATATTATACAATGAGAAATAAAAATTTAGTGTTAGATCCCTCTCTGGATTAAGAACGCCTTAACTTTGTGGCAAAATTACCTGCTGTAATACATAGGATTGAACAAAGACTATTCACCATTAAACACCAACTTGAACTTTTGGATGCAACTATTGATCTAAAAGTTAAAGTCGGCATCTAACCCCAATCATTGCCACCAAATTGGCCCTTTGTGCCACCAATGATTGGATAGATTCAATAATTGAGGACATCAACCATTTACAGATCAGATGGACGCTCTTCACCCTCACATATCTCTCAGCACTAGCAGTTCTTCAATGAAAAACGCACCCCCAAATTTCAATTCATGACTTTTAACCAATAACCCCCCAGTGAAACGTTCAAACTATCATTCAAAGAGAAGTACATTTCAGTTGAAGGGAGTAACTTCTTTTTCCTATTTTGTTATAAAAGCTAATGAGGAAGCTACCAACACCCAACGGATTAAACACCTAACCAACTGTCTTAGTTGCGTAGCTCAAGAAATTATGGTTCCTCATCTAATGCATTGCTGACTTGGGATGACACCAAGACTGCTTTGCTTCAGGAATTCAGGAGCGACCTAACTTCATCTAACCAAAAGCAATCTTATAGACATAAGCCTTAAGTGAGGAGAAACCAGCACTGAGTTCACTCATCATTTTTACCTTGAGGCTCAAACGTTGGTCACAAGAAAATATCTTACTTTAGATGATGCTATCACTGCTCCATTTTCGTCATTTAGAAATATACCTAACATTCTACTTTATCCTAAAAAGGTGAAGTCTAACTGGACATCTCTCCTCCATATCAAAGAAGCCATTTTAGATATTTTCACTGATCTACTAAAACTAACTGGACCCCCTCATTTTAATAATAATAAGCCTCAGCCCCAAGTGCTAGCAGTTATACCCCCAAGTCGCTTACCTCCAAAATATCCTGAACATTTTGCAAAAGAAACAACCATACTGTAGACAATCGTTTCATCTTTCGACGTAGGTTTTCCAAAAGACCAGTCAGTATAGGGAAGGAGGAACCCTATGCTGATGACAATCAAGTGCCTCAAGACCCTTGTACTATATATAATCTATGCCCAGCACCTCAGAATGCCTTGTGTTAGTGGCGCCTGCAGGAGTTGATGTACCTCTTCCTATTCAAAAAAAATCTTCAACTTTCTTATTTTTATATTGGCAGCTACCAAATCTCTTTCTTCTCAGAGTAACTTTTGAGCGAATTTAAGTTGAAAGAAAAGTAAAAAAAGCCTGCTAGCCTACGCCAACCTCCACGTTTGCTCCCCAATGACCTTGGATTCTCCGCTGGCTGCTCCAGTGTGGGGCAGCGGCAAAGCCCCACCCAGCGTTTTCCATCTGATGGGAAAACGTGCTCAGACTGGCTTGACCAGTCCACCTAAACCATCAGGTCAGTTCATTTCGCCCAAGGATCTTGCTGTCCACTTGGCACATGCCCAGGAAGTGTCTCACAGCCCCCTCATTCTCCCATGATCCCAGCTGCATTTTGGCCTGCAGGTCAAGTATGGGAAATTATTCCCATACTAAGAAAAACTATTATTAACTTGGCCCAGGCAGTGATGCTGCCCGCCAGATTTATAGATTTCCACCCTTATAAAGGGTATTTTGATCTGGGCTTCACATGCAAAGCTGACACCACCATTGTGGCCACCATACCCCTGGTTTTCTAGGGTACCCCTATCCACACAACATGCACCCAGCTCCCCACTGACACCACTATGGTGATTCAGTTTGCAGGGTTGCCCACTCACCTTCCCCCACAGTGCTCCATTGGAAGCTGATGAAAGGCTTGTCCACATATGGCTCCAACCCCATCCTTCAGTTTGTGGTCCTCAATGGGGCCAATCGTCTTGCAGGGCCTCAGTCATTTGACACAATTAGCCCAAATTTGAAAATATTGCTTTGTCAATTCCCCCACGTGCAGTTATTCCATTATCCCCCAACCACCCATTCTGGGCCCACATTGAGGGCGGGTGGACAATCTGCCCATCCTTCTTTGAGTTAGACCACTCAAAGCGTAAATGCCCATCATATCTTGATGCTTCCTCTGGACCTGCTTTGTCTCCATCTGGTTCCCACTTGACCCAACACCCCACAACCTTTCCGGTTTGGGGTACAATCCTTCACTACCTCCCCCAAATCCTGCTGCCTTCGGAGCAGGCAACGTCCAACCAGCCCCCTCCTCAATCTAGTGCCACCTGCGCCAAAGCCAATCAGGAAATGACTTGGATAACAGTTCAGTCCCACGTTATTCTTCAAACCAGCCACAAACCAACAAATAGCTGACCCCAATTTCCCTCTCAACTTTAATCCATGGACTTCATTGGATAAAACTAATGAAATGGGCAATGTTATTGAAGAATCGGAAATCCAAATTGAAGAATTTATCCAGGTACAGCACCCCATTCAGACCCTTGAAATTTTTATGCCCCCAACCAAACGCCTCTGTGTTCCACTCTGAGCACTGGATTACAGTTGCTGTAGCTGAAACCCAGATAGCATAGAATTCTGTAGGATAACCAAGGAGTCAGTAGCAATACTTTCCAGAGGTATCCCTACTCCCATTTTTTGCTCCAACTATAGCCCCACAGAGCAAACCAGACATCCTAAAACTGCACAAGCAAGCAAATGACGCCATCCAGAGAGTTGCTATCATCTCGCAGACCAAGACAAAAACCACCCAAGCCAACGTAGCTCTATTTTCATAGCTTCCTTCCATTCGCCTCCATGTGGAAAACTGCTTCTCCAAATACCTTGGTGTTAATTTTGATGCAGGTAATTTGGACAACCAGCCAACCATCAACCAACTCGCTCCCTATGTCACTGATCACCCCACACCATTGCTCTCCGCCTTAGCCTGCACTATTGCATTTGATATTGATTCTGATGCCAAGGATGTGCTACCCAATCCCCCTTCCCCTTCTGCCTTAGTGGGTTGAGCGCTTCGTCGCTGTCCCACTTGGCTGGTTGTATTCTCATTCAGTTGTGTTTCACCTCTCCTTTTGGGCGGTCAATCTTCTGTTCAGGTATCCTTTTCATTCATTTTTTAGCTCTTTGAGCTTCAGTAATGTCCATCCCCTGGTCGGCGTACCTCAAAAAAATTTAAAAAAAATTAAAAATTTAAAAATATATTGGCAGCTACCTAAAATAATCATGGAAGTCAGCTCCTCTATGGAAAGCCAAGTGCAGGCAGATAAAACCTTTAAAACCATTGAGCAGCCCCAAGCTTGGCCACGGCAAATCCTCTTCTTGCTTTGCTAGAAGTCCCCCACAAAGTTTACTAGTCATTAATCCTCAGTTTGGCTCTTTGGTGGTATGAGTATATGTATTCATTCATAAGGTTAAAGTCTTAGCAATAATTGATACTGGCTCACCGGTTAACATTATATCCTCAAGATTTATCAGAAGATAAAAAATGGCTCCAGACTTGATCCAAGAAGATGAATATGGGACGGCTGGTGATTGGATAACTAGAATAATTGGGGGTATTCAGCCTTACCTCTACGATTTGGAAATTTTTTAATTACTGCCCCCGCTAATGCATTAGAAAATGATAACTGCAAGTTGGGGGGTGGAAGGCGAGTCGGTAAGGGCATACAGCTACCAACCTGAAGGTTGTGGGTTTAATTTCCGCCCTTTGCACATTGATCAGGGTGCCAGCCAAAGGAAGCTATTGGCGGTTAGTAGGTCTAATAACATGAAAACCTTACCCATGATGTAACCAGAAAAATTTGAGCCCCAATCCAGAGGTGGAAAAACTTTCTTCAATGGAGTTGACCCTGTTCAGGTTTCATGTCATTTCTCTCTTTTGGTAATGCCTGTTCCCTGGTCGGCTTGCCTCAGTTAAATAACTGCAAGTTGCTTATTGGAGTCCAGTTGATGCGGTAATTCAATTGCATCATCAAATATAAAGAAAGTACATTTCCCTACTAGGGTATTGGATTCTGTTAATATTTGACCTCCAAGTCAAAAGTAAAGAAGCCCCCCAAAAAATGAACATGCCTCCTTTAAATACCCATCCTCCATTTGAAAAGTGGAATATCAAGTCTTAGGAGGCAAAACTAAATTACCCCCTAAGTCTGAGGATGCCAAAGATGGGATTCCTCTGTATGCCCTTTCTATTACAATATCATCTGGCTCACAAATGATCGTGGACATGGGATCATGATCCACATCCCTCCTAATCAAGCTTTGGAGCTAAGTGGACACCCAAACCCTTCAAGCAAAGAAGCGTTGACCTGCCCAGGGATTTTAGATCCTGCCTATGGGAAATCCATCTCTATCTTATTGAGGAACTTAAAAAATTAAACCTTCCAAGTCCCTCAGCATGTTCTATCACTCATGTAAAATTTCCCACTAAAAATATTTCCAACGTGAGTTGTTTTGGCTTTTTACAAGATTTAAGGTTTAATCCTCTATCCACCAAAGCTTTAGTTGAAAGCCAGATTGGGTACAATCTCACCTCAGTTGAATGCCAGAACGTCAAAGACCTCCTTGAAGGGTATGATGATATTTTTTTCTTGAGGACCAAGTGAATATGGAATATGTTGGGGGTTATCCACCAAATTGAGACAAAGGATCACCATCCATTTAAAGCTCAGCCATATAGGAAATTCATATTGAGGAAGCTCAAGTGGAATTAGAGATACAGCAACTGTTAAGAGACTGAGTTACTTATGCCTTCCAAAAGCCGTTGGGCTTCCTCACTCCTATTAATTTGGAAGAATGATGGTGGCTACCATGTTGTCATAGACTATTGCCAGCTCAATTCAATCACAATAAAAATTAGCTATCCATTGCCGCGTATCTATGATTCTTTGCGCTTAATATCAGGCTTTCACTATTATTTGGTTATGAATCTTGCCAGTGGGTACTGGCAATTGATTTGTCACCAGAGGATCGTGAAAAATATGCTCTTATTTCAATTGAAGGACTATTTGAGCTCACTTGAATGCCACAGGAGTTATGTAACATCCCTGCTACTTTCCAACGTTCTATGGAAGAACTTTTAGGTGACTTGTAACGTTCATAATTACAAGTCTATATTGATGACATTACCGTTTTTTGAGAACTCATACCAGGCACATAGATCATCTCCAGCAGGATTTCCAGAGGGTACGGCAAGCATCATTAAAATTAAGCCGTTAAAATGCTCCTACTTTCAGAGCGAAATGTATTTTCTAGGTCATAAGGTAGGTAGTGCTGGAATATCCCTAATGGATGATAAGGTTATGGCCATTTCTAAGATGTACCCCCTAAATACCTATAAAATGTACAGGTTTTTTGGGGGATGGTGGGATATTATTGCCAGTTTATTCATTTTGCTGACGCCTCAAAGCCTCTAATATATTTATTGAAGAAGGGCATATCCTTTCAATGGAAAGAAGAAAAACAGCAGGCCTTTGACCTATTATGCTCAGCTCTCTCCCATTCATTAGTACTTATACATCCCAACTTTGATAAACCCTTTCTTATTTTTAATGATGCTAGTAATATAGCCATTGGAGCCATACTATCACAGCTTGATAAAACTTAGTAGATCATACTAACGCCTACTATAATATAACCCTAACTAGAGCTGAACGCAACTATAGTGTTACAGAGCGTGGATGCTTCCATTCTACTGGGTATTAGGCATTTTCGACCTACTTATATGGGAACTATTTTACATTAATTACAAATCATACTTCCTTGCAATGGCTACAGAAAATGAAGGATCCTGATGGTAGGTTGGCCCAATGGGTGTTAAAACTCTAAAATTACGATTTTTCATCATTCATCGGCTAGGGCCCATTCATCAAAATGTGGATTGCTTATCCAGGGTCCCCATATTAATACTAACTGACCCTGAGGAGGATTGACTCTACAATCTCTTAACCCAATCCCATTTATGGAAAGGTGAATCCCTAACCCTTTAAAAGGAATTAGCAAAAAAATTGGCAAATCTTTAATTCAAAGACGTCAAACTGTACAAACTCTTTGTAACGAACTAACTCCTTCAAAAATCAACAAATGAATTGGAAATCAGGGCTAAAGTCAATGACCAAAGGGCGGACAAGTTACCTGAGACCATTTTTCTAGTGCATGTGCTACAGGTGCCATGGATAAACACTCCCTGGAAGACAGTTGTGAGTATACTTATACCAAGCAAGATGCCCTGAATTCAAGACAAGGGGTATAGGGAGCAATAGCCTTCCCAATCTCGCTCTCAAAGTCCACATCCTTTTTGTATAGGCCAAAAATGGCCGCCGTTAGACTAAATTTACCAATATAAACCTCAGAAGACAATATTAAAAATAATTAAGGCATAAGAACGGCTTTTTTGGATATATTTAAGCAATTTTATAGAAAACAGAATTAGAGAACCTCCCATTCTCAAGTTCTATCTCTTAAAGCTCTCTTCTGTAAGCATAGATCAATCTCAAACATCATGCTTGACACTATGTCTTCTAAAATATGCCGTAGCAAAACCCCATTGCTCTAGGCCAAATTGAATTCCATAGTGGCTGAGCTACCACACTCAATAATCGTTACAACTCTAAATTTAATACACCTTTAGCCTATAACCCACCCACTTCAATACCATTTGGTTTGACCCCAGGCATGAAGAAAGTTCTAACTGCCGTCATTCCCCATTCTCAGTCCCTACCTGGAATCTAGCCAAGACTAATGCTCTATAATCCCTTCTTTCTTCCACACCAGATTGTCCTGTCTTATCAAAGATCAGAGCAATGTGATGTTGAGGGGAAACCTCAATCATAACACTTAAGTCCCAATAGTGGAGCCTTATGTACAAACTTCATCTCAAAATGATGTCATCTTAGAGGGACATTTGCAAGTCAGCCATGGGAAACTTGGAAAACTTACCAGTGGCTCAAGACTCAATGTTACTGGTAAATTAATGCTTGTTTCAATTTAGGATGTATTATAGTCCTGCCTGGTGTGCAAAAGTCAGGCTGGACCAAATCCCCAATCTCACATCCAGTGGTTCCACCCTGTGAACCATTCCATACTATTAGCATTGATGTTGTGAAACCTCTCCCTCAGATCTATTATGTTCATCAATTCCTTCTTCTAGCTATAAATCATTAAACTAAGTGGATCAAAGCCATATTGCTAGCATCAGATTTGCCAAAAGCTACAGCCACACTTTCCATATAATCATTTTATCACCCAGCATGAATTCCCTAACATAATTCTTTTTAATAATAGGCAAAACTTCTGATTGTTAATGGTGAATGATTAAGATGAACTGATGGGAACTACACAGGTAATTTCCACTCCATACCATACTGCAACTAATGGAATGGTAGAGCGGGCAAATGGTACCCTAACTGCCACCCTCCAGAAAATGCTACGACTGACCCTATTGACTGGCCTCAATATTTGCCTAGTGCGATTCTGGCCTACAAAATAAGCTATCACCAAATAATTAATATGTCACCCTTCCAGGCTTTTTATGGAAGAAATCCCCAATTTCCTTCTAAAGTGCAGGCCATGTTGGATCAACCTTTACCTCATGCCCCCAAAGTTATTATGCAAAGAATTGCAATGAAATAATCTGACTCCAGGCTCTAGATTCTGAGAACTTATCTACTATCACTAGTAAAGAAAAAGTTGGTTTAATGATAAACATGAGCCTCTGCACACCTTCCAGATAGGTGACCTAGTCCTTTTCTACCACCATCAGCTGGGAGGTCATGATAAAAAATTGGGCACTAACTGGTCAGGGCCCTAAAAAGCCATTTTTAGGCAGGGCATTGAGCTTAATTGTAGAGGTAGTTCAAAGTACTGTGGTAAATCATGTACATAGTCGTTTTCTCCATATGTAACCCCCATAACAAGGTATAGATGGGGCGTTGTCAGGATTTGCACCAAAATTGGAGATTTGGACGAGGAATATGATGGGAATTGAACCCAAACTGTCAAAAATGATGGGGATAATCCCTGAAAAAATCACAGCCTTCCTACATCAGAGATAATCCCCAACTAATTTCAAGCCCTAAAAGTGGGGTTCAAAACTGATCTATGCAGCAAATGAATCCCAATTAGGTAATGAGAAATATATCTTGGCTTAGTATGCATTGAGGTGTACTGGGTAACCTCACTGATATCCCCTATAATTTCATTTCTAAGCAAAAAAAGTACTCTCTCTTTTTGCCACTTTTAAATTAGATTGCCCTTCCTTTATTTTATCTGGGAATTAATATTAGCTAGGAATTTTGGTTCCAGGGACGTTAATCTGAAGAAAGATTTTCCTAGTAAAGGAAAGTAAACTACTTTAAAATCCAGCACCCTGAAACTTTGGGTTTCAGGCCTATAAAAAAAGGAAAAAGTGGTCTAAACCCTTGATCCCAACAATGAGCTTCATCATACCATATGAACCTCTATTTTGGATCTTTCAAGAGATTGAAAAGTGGATCGGCCTTCTTTGCAAAATCCTAAATGAACTGGCAATAATAGCTGATCAAGAAAAGGAATGCTTAGGTATTGTGAACGTTCTTAGGGACTGACATCCGTTCAATAACTTTCACCTATGGATTAGGGCTTAAGTCCCTCAGCGTTAATCATGAATCCCAAGTATTCCAATTCATTATTGAAGAAATAGCATTTTCTCAGATTTATCATGGAATTTGAAGAAGCCAGTTGGTTAAACACTTCTTCAAGGTCGTGTAAGTGATCTGTGAATATTTGGCTAAATACATTAATATTGTCCAGGTAGACAAGGACACAAGACAACTTAAGATCCAATATAGTCGTGTATATTGCCCACTAAACGTTGTGGGGCGTTACACAAGCCTTGAGGCATCTTTGTTGGCTGGTACAACCCCTATACTGTAATAATAACACACTTCTCTTGATCCTCCAGAGGCATATTTTTCTGTCAGTAACCAGAGATCAAATCCATGGAAGAGAAAAATTGGCTTCTCATAATCAATCTAGCACATTATGGCCTATAGGAAGGAGACAAAAATACTCTCTTGTGATTTTTGTTAAACTGATGGTAATCAATTATGACTTGATTTGTTCCATCTTTCTCTTCACAATAATTTTAGGATTCATCTATAAGCTGGATGATGATATGCGCATTCTGTTTCAAAGAACTTCTTAAAATCTTCTTCAGCAACAACTTCCTATACTGCCCTAGACCTCCAAATAGATCTCAGTCAAATTGGTCCTGCATCTTCTGTATTAATTTAATACAATATATCCTTTGTGCACCCAAAATAATGGTCATCTTGTACAAAAATAACTCAGTTTTTTCAAACAAGATGTCAGACAATTACACGTACAATGTTTTATATAGTTTAGAGTTAAATAATGAAAATATCGGCCAAAAGACCCTGGTTGATTTCTAATGGAACCCTTAAATTGTGGTAACACTTTTATTAATACTTCTTGGGAAAATAGCACGAGTTCAGGAAGTCAGTTCGCACTGACCACAAACAGCAGAATCTGAGGGAGTCTGTCCGAAGTTCCTCCCCATCCCACCTCTAAGTTACTACAAACGCCTACACAGAGACCACCACCTTTTATAGGCTTGAAGGGGGTCCTACAAGGTGCAAATAATTTCCTGACTGATGATTAGGTTAAATAAATTAAATCCTTACCTCATGGATTTATCCTACCTGCCATTGACCCTCAATTGGCCATTCCTTAAAAGCAAGGCGAGTCTCAAGAGCTCTAATAGGTCAAATCCCCATATTACCTAATTTGGACATTCCTAGCCTAATCTGAAGTTTAAGCCTTAACATAATAAATACTATGCATTGAGATATTGAAGGGGTTTGTTTTTATCCCCTCACCGCAACTTAATAAAAACTTATAAAAACCAATCCTTTTATTTTAAATTTAAATTTATTGTGGGGAAGGCCGACCATGGGACGGACACTTCTGAATATGACTCAGGAAAGACAAACTTAGTACCAGGGGAGGCACCCCAGAGAAGTGATGCTATCTCTTGTTGACAGCGGGAATGCCACTTGTGGGGAGGGGGAGGGGACGTGTGAAGGGGCTGTAGCCACTATTGAACACGTGTGGAGGAAGGGGTCTGATTTGATGAACCAGACTGGGAACCAGGAGGAGACCAGCTGTCGGCGACGCGGTGGGAGGTATCCAAACATCCACACTTGAAAGTGGTCCACCAAATGAGACCGGAATCTGTGGACAGTTTCTGGGAGGGTGGGGGTGGAGCCTGCGATGGCATCTAAGACAATCGTGTGGATGGTCCACATGGTGATTGCAACCACCAGAGCATGGAGGGAGAGTGGAAGGGAGGAGGCCATTGATAGAGCAAACATATCTCTTGACAGACTGAAAGGATGCGTTTGATCCTGGCCCAGCAGACGTTGAACTTCACGCCATATCACTTTAGAGGTGGGGCACTTCTCCAGGCGGTGGAACAGCGTTCCATACTGGCCACACACGACACAGGATGAGTGTAAAGCGTTAGAGCGCTTAGTTGTACAATACACCCACCTCAGGCAGCGCCACACATGGGAGCGGACTTGAGGCTGCAACAGAGGGTGATGTACATATTTCCAGATTGTTTTTTGGGTCTCAATGGAATAAGGGATGTCCATCATTTCCAGGTAGTCCACCCTGGATAGGACATGGGGCCGAATGGGGATCACGTCATCATGGATGGGTAGCCCCTGTACCTCTTGTGTGAACTGAGGAGAGGGGCGGCCTCTTTGGGTTGTATGTCCACAAATACAAATTCTCCACTCTGCGATCCGCATGGAGAGTAGGATTCTTTTGTAGTGGGTTTTAGTCCCATGAGGACCTGTGGCCGATGTGTGTGATGTGAGGTATTTCATCAGGGAGTGGGGATTCGATGGATTGTTGAAGCCCAAGGCTCGGGAGAAGTTGGAGTGGGCTGCATGGGACCAGTGTTGGGATGGGAGTGTAGGAGCAGTGACAGCTGCGATCCAGGTGCCCATGATCTTGGCAGCATGGGCTTTGAAGTCAAGCAGGCCCATGCCACCATGATGATGAGGGCCAAACATGACCTCTAGCTGCACTGGTGGAGGGCGGCCTGACCAAAGCCATCCTTGCATTAAGGCATACAAGGATTTGAAGAAGCTTGGGGAGAAGGGGATGGCGTGGGCTCTGAACCAGACTTTGGATAGGAGCATAGAGTTGGCTAAAACAACCCTGCCAGTAAGGGCAGTAGGGTGGGCTCTGAGAGAGGCGATTCGCTTCGTCACGTTGTCCAGAATATGGCACTCCTTTACTGCTGACGCATATCCGCCTGCCTCCATCCACACGCCCAGATGGCGCACCAGTCCTATGGTAGGACGTGGCACGAAGGGGAGCACCAGTGGAGCGGTGTGTGTTGAGTTAGTAAGGCGTGGACGTGGGTGAGCAGATGGGCTGGGTTGGGAACTAATTGCTGGGGCCCAGCAGTTCTGAAACCGACCAAGGAGGATGATTTTGGTTTTGGAGGCGTTCAGTGCCGCGTTGCTTACCCAGGAATATTCCTGGATGAGAGCTTCAAGCGCGCGTGCATCTTGACTATTAGACACCCCAACCACACAATCATCTGCGAACGCCAATAATTTGACTGGGGCTTGACCTGGCACATGGACCCCAGTGAGTTGGGCATTCACATTTCGCAGTAGTGGGTCAAGGCTGAAGTTGTATAAGAGTGGGCTGAGCGGGTCCCCTTGTCGCAAGCCCCTTTGAGGGCGGACTACTTTCGTTAGGAAGCCAGGGCCACGCACTGCCATTGTTGCAGATTCCGTGAGCAGCATCACCCAGTTGATGAAGCAAGGGGTAGGCGGAATTGATGGAGGCAGGCCCTTAGGTATTCCCAGTTTACTCTATCATAGGCCTTTTGTTGGTCCAAGAATACAAGTGCCCCAGAGGCTGTGGACTGACATACATTAGCCACAGAGTGCATGTTATCCCAAATTGACCTTCTGGGGATGAAACAAAATTGTTCTGGGGAGATGGCGGCAGACGCTACAGTCCCTAATTGGTTAGCCATAATTTTTGGTAATTTTTTAGTGTCGTGTTTGTTAGAGAAATGGGGTGCTCAGTTGGCTAAGTCAAGCTTATCCCCTTTCTTGAAGAGTGTGACAGTAAAGGCCTCATGTCCTCCTGGTAGGAGGCGCGTTTCCAACAGGCTTTGGTTAAGTGAGGTGAGCAGCAATGGGGATATATATTTTAAATAATTTTTGTAGAACTCATTTGGAATGCCATCTGGGCCTGGGCATTTTTGGTTTGGCGCACCGCGAATGGCTGTCCATAATTCGTTCAGAGTAATTAAATTCATTATTTCTGGAAATCAGAAAATGGTGCAGATATGAGCTCAGTCGAGAAATTCTGCCACTTTGGCCAGCTGAATTGGTTCAGCTCAGTATAACTTGGAGTAATATTTTTGCATTTCGATTGCCACTTCAGCTGGTGTATACGCAATGGAATTATCCAATCTTTGCACCTGTGTGCAGGCCACGCTCTAGCATGGTGCAAAATTTTTAAAGAAATATGCGGTGCACTTGTCACCTTTTGTGATGCGTGTGGCCCTGTATTGAACACAAACCTGATGTTTGTGTTGCCTTTTGAGTGCGTTGAGGTGGGCGGCTGCCTCCCCCCACTTCCAGCCCCATGCAGGGCTGTATCCTGTGGCTGGAATGTTGGACTCCAATTGGGCCAATTTGACCAGAGCGCGCGAGATAACCGCCGATGTGGCTCATGAGCATCTGGAGGAGAGATGGCGATAGTGGTGGATGGTGTCCTCTTTGAAAGTTGCCTATGTGGAAATGGGGTCCACGCAAAACGGTGCAACAAACGATTTTTCCAAAGTTGCCTCTTCTACCCACGTGGAAAAGCCTAGCGACGCGAGCTTGGGGGGGCGAATTTTGCACCAATGTGGGGCCTTAGCAACTGTGACAGGTAGGTGGTAGGTTATTGAGACCAGCTGATGGTCAGAGAATTCCATTTTCATTGTTTTGAAGTGGGAGATGTGGGGTTTGAATTTCGCCAGCATTAGAATAAGGTCGATGCGGGTCATGGACCTTAATTGGCCATTGTGGATGTGGGGATGCGTCATGTTTTCAAGCAGCGGGGCATGTCGCAGCAGCGCATCCATTAACCCAAGGGTGGCCTTTAGAATGCGTAGTTCTACGTGACCCTGTGGGGCGTGGGGTGAGGAAGGCCACTGGTCCGTTGGTGAGGTTAGCCAACAGTTCATGTCGCTGACTAGGAAAGAATCAGGGGGTAGCGGGAGGGATTTGACCAATGAGAAAAATTCCTGATGCTTGTGTGCACCGTTTGGGGCATAAATGTTGATGATTGCGTGCGCTACGTCGGCCCATGAGAAGGTGACGACGAGCACTTGGCCATTTAGGAATGTTTCTGAGGATACAAATTTTAAAAAATTATTTTTCTGAATTAGCACCCCACAGTGCTTTGACCAAAAGGATAGGGATGGGAGGAGCATTGTTTTCCAAGTTTCCTCGGAACCTCATGGACAGTGGGACTCCTGGATGGCCAGGATATCCACGGGTAAATTGTGTTGTAAAAAACTTAGTTTCCTAGCCCAGGATGGGGAGGCCTTGAGTCTGGTGATATTCAACGTCCCTAAATTGAAGGTTTCCCCATTGCACCTTAGGTGTGAGGGGGTGGGCCCCCAGGCCCACCAGCCTCTTCGAGGTCCCCACGGGCTTTCACAGCAGTGCAGGTGTTAGCAGCAACGCTATTGGAGTTTTTGTTGATTTTTGCAGAAAGAGTCACATTGGCTTTGGCCTTCACTTTTTGTTTTCCTGACGTCAGATGAATTTTTTGCGGTGCAGATGAGTTCGGTGCACCGTTGAGTGGGTCAAAATTTTTTTTTCAGTTGGGATAGGTCCCAAGTTGGTTTTGACCAGAGCTTGGGTGCAACGATTGGGTGAGATTGAATCTCCCATTGGATCCACAGATTGAGTGGCCCACTTGGCATAGGCTTCCCAATCTGATTAGTTGATGGATTCCTGAGTTGCTTCCACTGCAAAGGTTTCCATGTCCTCCTGGCATTGTGAGTGTGGGATAGCGGTGGTGGCCTTGGCCGCTTCCTTGGCCGCGGCCCTATGGGCCTGCTTGGCCTTCTTCCGCTCTTGCGGGAAGATAGGCTTTACCAATAGGTAGCAGCCTTGTGCTCCCCACGGGAAAGCCTCCTTGGTGCTTGCAGTTGGTTCATAGTGCATCTCTCTGTTGGCCATGGCCACCGAGGGGTGCTCTTAGAATGTGACGCCCTCCATGATGGGGCATGCGTGCGCCTTATGGCTGAATGCATCACAGTGGGTGCAAATGGGGGGCGCGCTGTCCACGGTCACCCAGAATGGGTGGGTGGTATGCCCTGCAATATCAATAAAAGTGGAGTGTGGGATCTGGGTTAGGTCCTTCACAATCTTTTAAATTGGGGTCAGAACTGCGATGGCTTTGCCAGTGCACAGGTGTGGCATCAGCATGAAGCGTTGCATTTTGAAAGATTATATTTCGCCATATACGGCGAGACCATCTTTCAGGTGTTGTTCCAAAATGTCACATTTTACCGTAGTAGGCAAAAAGTCAAACGTGAGGAAAATTTGGTTTGATTTTGTCCATCTGGTGCATTTGGTTTTGATGACCCATTGCCTTTTGGGGAGGTCGACCACTATGCGCACCACTGCAGCCTCGTCTGCTGCCTTTTTGCTTTCAAAACCTAGGTCCAACCAACCGTGTGACATGGAGTGAGGTGCAACGTATACTGAGGTTGGGAAAATTTTGTGCACATCTTCACAAAATTTTTCCCATAAGGCCATTTTTTGGATGTCCAGATACACGCAGACTCTGAATTCCACCGACGAAAGTGGCTGGGAGTGTGGCGTGTTGATGTACTGGTTGCATCGTGCTTGCCATGCGAGTATCTCCAAGGAAATTGTGACTGCCGTTTTATAATATTTTTGTCTATTCCGCCAGATTCTCCGGGGCGTTTTTGAACGTTGGAGGCCGCGGGCCTTCCCACCTGCTCCTCTTACCTTGCTTGCCCAACTGCTCCCTGATATGGGCGCAGACTAATCTCCTCTGTGAGATTATCAAACTAGATTCAGTCTTGAATTGAATAGGTTGCAAAAGTGATTTCAATGAGAAAGAAAAGTACTAATTTTTTTATTTAATTCAAAAGGTATTAGTTTTAGTTATAGGTGGTCCTCAACATTTTCTGAGCAAATTATTCCATCAGTAGAGAATATTACTTCTCATGCGGAAATATTGTTGGAATTTAGGTGCAAAACGCAATAGCGAGCATAAAAAAGCCTAAAATCCAACAATTAGTGCTCACTAAAGGGGCCTGTACACCACAAACTTTCTTTCTAAATATGGAGGCTATTGGGGGATTAACCCCTATAACCTCCCCAGCTTCCATGGAACTGAGGATAGCTGCTTTGGAAGAGCAGCTAGATAGTTCTCTGTCCTGATTTAAAAACAGTTGAATAGCACTTCACCTCAGTCATTTCAAGAATCCTTTCCATGACAAGTTTATCCAGGTGAGAGTAACATTGCCTCGTTCCTCTTCATTTATGATTTGGCTATGGAAGGCATGACTGACCATCACAAAATCAAGAATAGCCTTCACTGTATAAGTCAAATGGCCAAAGAGATAGTAGTTCCATGCATGGACGCCCTTAATACCTGGGCAGAGGTAAATGAGATGCTTATGAATGAGTTTAGCTCCCCGCAAGGTTTGAAGAAAAGAAAAAGGACTTCATGCTCCTTAGCCTGAAGGAGGGATAATCAGTTGATTCATTTGGTGACTAAATTTACAGTGAAGCTCAGCCCTAGCTACTTGCAAAAATGCTACTCCTTGATGAGCCATTGCTGCCATAAGAGTGGGTTGACTTCTCGCCCTTTACTAGTAAGGCATATTATCTAATTTAAATGGAATTTTTGGAGCATACGTGATGTAAAAGAGGCTTTATTGGAGGTTGCAGATCTTTATGACATTAAGACCCCCAAAAAGAGTGGGGATGAACCCTCAAGCCTTAACCATTGAGGATCTACCCAATGTAGCCTGGCAGAAGGAGTACACACTAACTACCCTAGACTCTTCTGTGCTCGTTACCACCCCAAAGCTGCGCAAGTAAGGCGACTTAGAATAGACTCTCCTTAACCACATGAGGTTGGCAATAATTCACCATTAGTGATAGGGTCTGGTTCTCATGCATCAGTTGCACCTCCAGTCCATCCTGTGCGGTCAGTTGATATCTTATCTTAGGCCACCCTCTTCCCTAAAGGGCTCATCACCCTGGCTTTATCCTCACGTCCTTCCAAGCCACAGTCCATAACTGCTATGGCCTCTTCTCTGGCTGCGCGCATACTGAAACCTTATTTCCAAGAGCAGAAAAAAAAATCGCTAAAGCTCTGCCAATTTAGTCAAATGTCAAAAGGGTAGGCGAGCCCCAAAAGGACAATTCCTGTGATCCAGAGAGGTCCGTCTACCACCTCCCTTCTATTGGACCTCTTAGGTGCATAGAAATTCCTCAGATGATGAATCTGAAAGGGGTTATGAAGACGTTGGCCATTATATACTTGGAGTCCCAAGTGAAGTGGAAAGACCAGACTAATTGAGCTCTGAAAGCGTTAACATGGCCACAATACCCTGAAGAACCTATCTCCATCAAGTGCTGGGGCGTTTTGAGGTTATTGATACTGCCAGTGATACTGAGCAGGTCATTGCCACACTAATTTAGCCTACTCAGCAGGTCCACACGCTACATTCCATTAAAGATAAATACCCTAACACTTCTCATAGACTTGCATCCACTTTCCATATTAAGGAAGTTCTAGCTCTCTCCCTAACCTTGGAGGGACCCTAACCAAAAGTGGAGGTCATTGTCAACGGGGTACAGCCCCTAGCTATCCTTGACACTGGCTCTCCAGTGAACGTTGTTTCTTAAAAATTAATTAAAAATATTAAGTTGGCCCCTGACAGGGAATATACCAAAGAGTTTGGGACTGCCAGTCCTAAAACATCTGCACCATTGGAGAGTAACCCTCTCTACCCATCACTTTTGGGAAGCTTATCCTTCAAGCCCCAGAGGTGGCTTTAGCTAGTACCACTTATGACCTGCTTTGGGGACTCAATTTATGTTCAAGTATGATGGGGTTATTAACATGAAGCAGGGCTATCTCATCCTTCATAATTACGAAGTTCCCATGGTGCTAACTAATAATAAGTTCAATAAAAAAGAGTACATTTGCTTATTTAAGTATAATTCCTCCACCTTACCTCTTCATTATACTACAGTGGGGCGAAATACAAAAAAGCTACCTGAATTGGTGGACGCATTAGAGGGTATACTCTTTTATGCGTTGGAGAGAGATCTTAGTTTAAGAAGGTGATCAGAAGATGATTGACACCAAAATTACCATGAAGATCCCCACAACTGCCTATTGCACATCACAAGTATTGATGGGATAAGCTTTTAGAGCATCAAGTGTTGCCAGGTATTAGACCCAAATTACTAACGACCCATCAATATGCTGCTAGGAAATCTTACCAAGAAGGACAAGATCATTAAAAAGCATCAGGAGATTGGGAAAAGCCTACTTATCCCAATTGAGAACATCCACCAAGTCCAATGTATTGGGTCTTTGTTAGACATGGGCTTACCCGCAGATCAATTGATATGCACCTTGCCTTGCGTTCAAATTTCTGATGAGCTTACCCCCACTTAGCTTCAAAAAGTCCACGCTTTACTGGAATCTTACAGCGACATCTTCTCTAAATGCGATACTGACTATGATCACATGAATTATTAGAGCCATACCATCAATATTGGTGATGTCCATCCTATCCAATACAAGCCCTATCAGAAATCAAAAGTTGAGTTACTCCAAATGAGGACGGAGCTTGAATAGTTACTTAACGCTGGGCTGCTGGTTCCTTCTCAAAGCCCTTGGTCGTCTCCTCTCTTGCTTATAGAGAAAGAATGGAGGTCATTGGGTAGTTATGGATTACCGCAAACTGAACAACCTCACCAAAAAGGATATTTACCCTATCCCCCGAATTGATGATGCTCTAGCTCAACTTTCTGGATCTAAGGTCTTCTTTGCCATGGACCTAGTTAGTGGATACTAGCAGATAAACTTTTCTCCACAAGACCAGGAGAAATGTGCACTTATCTACAGCGAGGGCCTTTTTCAACCCACCTGGCTACCTCAGGGGTTGTGCAATGCTCATGCCACTTTTCAGCGGGCCATGGATTACATTCTGCAGGACTTAAGTCAAGTGTGTGATCTTCTATCTTGACAACATCATCATTTTCTCTAGAACCTTAAACAAGAGTCTCTTTATCTGAAGGAAATTCTTCAATGCTTGCGGGCCTTAACATTTAGATAAAACCCTCCAAATGTATATTTTTCCAGAAGAAATTTAATTTTCTAGGACACGCCATCTCACAAGATGGGATCCAACCTCTCCGCGATAAGGTTAAAGCTATAGCCAAGATGCCTGCGCCAAAAACATTACGTGATATCAAGGTGTTCTTGGGAAAGATGGGGTACTACCATCAATTTATCCCCAAATTCGCTCAGCTCAGTGAGCCACTCGTATGCCTCTTGGTCAAAAACACTCCTTTCCATTGGGGAGCAGAATTAAGGAAAGCATTTGAAATCCTAAAAAAGTTTTCTCAGTCTGGCTCATCCTATGCCATCCCAACTATGATAACCCTTAATGCTGTTTACCAATGCCTCTGACTATGTTGTTGGAGCTATCTTGGCTCAATTGGATGAGCATGGGGTTGACCATCCAGTTTCATAATTCAGCAAGATGCTTTCCAAGGCGGAATGCAACTACAGCGCAACTGAGAAGGAGTGCCTTGCCGTCTTAATTTCTGTCAAACATTACCATCCTTTCCTATATGGGACCTCCTTTAAAGTGGTTATTGACCACGCCTCTTTAGAGTGGTTACAAAAAATGAAAGATACCACTAGGCGGTTGGCACGCTGGGCTTTGAAGCTCCAGCACTATGATATGGCCATTGAGCATCTAGCTGGGACGCACCACATGAATGTTGATAGTTTGACCTGGAAGCCGGTTATTCACTTAGACAATAGTGAAGCGGAGAGGCTACATACCTCATATTGACCCATGACGCTTGGGCGGATGAGGTTGAACCTATTTAGTTGATGCTAGCTCAACACTCCTATAACACTAAGGTGGAAAATGGAAAGCTATACAAAAAATAGGGCGAACTGGTTGACCTACCTTTTTCCTTCTGAGCGATTACCTGTCATTATGGAGTCTCACGCCATCTTAGGGCATAACAGAGTGCAAAAACTTTGAGTGGGTAAAAGAACGCTACTACTGGGAAGGAGTCATGGAGACCATAATTGAAGTTCTGTACGCCTGTCTGACATGAAAAAAGAAACTCAGCTTCAAAACCAGGTATTAATATCAACTTATCACTCCTCAACAGCCTTCCACAAAATAAGCATAGATGTGGTTATCCCTCTACACCAAACTATGGGTGGAAATCAATATATATTGGTAGGGATTGACCACTTTACCAAATGGGTAGGAGCTGTGGCTCTTCCAGCTCAGACGGCCAAAGCCACTGTTACTTTCCTTCACCAGTACATCTTCACTCGTCTTGGTTGCCCCCAGATTCTTCTCTGTGACAATGTTAAAACTTCACCTCCATAGTGATCAAGATTATAGCCACCTCTATAGGAACTCAGCAATATTTCTCGGCCCCTTACAACCCTTCCACCAAATGTATTGTTGAGCTAATGTAACCTTAGTCTCTATCTTAAAAAAATGGATACTTCAGACCCTCTTTACTGGGATCTATATCTTACAGTGCCCCATGGCCTACAGTATCATTTGCCACCAGATCCTTAAGATGTCTCCATTCCATGTGCTGTATGGCCAAGAACATGGGGTGTCTGCTTTACTAGCCAAAGATGTTTTCTCAGCTAGGATTTATGAAGCAGATTAAGCCAGGAAGGATTGGAGCAGCACATCATCCAGTTACAGTCTGAGTTAATGACTAATTTAGAAAAACCGTCACTAAAGAGAGTCAAGCTTCCAATGAGCTTTGGCCACTTCTCCCTTCCTTCCAAGTGTCAGACTTGATACTCTATTATAAGACCGTATCATGCCTAGAAGTGAAAAACTTGTGTCCATCTGGGAAGGGATTTTCGTCATCACTTATAAGTGAGGGGATGAGTATTTAATTAATCCCTTGATTCTGAAGTTACCATTAACTGAGTGCATGGATGGTTTTTATGACCTTGGTTCTCCATACCACTCTTGAAGGGGTAAAGTTGGACAATTACAAGTCCGATGTATTTCTGTAAGGAGAGTGTCTATAAACTCACTTGCTCCTATCGTAGTAGTGCATGGTGAACAGGTCCAACGCCAGGAACTAGTCGTTAGTACTAAAGTTACTAGAGCCCATCATAGGGTGCTTGAACCAGGGAAACTTGGGTAGAGAATGGTTATCATTAGAAGGAGTAACCAAAAGGGGCCTACGCGATGCTTGGAGTGGTAGAGTATAGGCGCCCTAGGCTGGAGGGAACCTGGGCGGCCAAGCGGTGCACAGGCAGATAGATTTAAAATAGTTAAAATTAAATGGTTAACATAGCGTGAGACCTCCTCAAAGAGATCCATGCATAGGATTGTCCAAGATAACATAAATATAAAAATGGTGTACTAGCGAAGGGGTTTATTATGAGGTAAATTTGACCAACAGGAAAGATTGGTTTTGACATGAAAGATTTAAGGGAATCCGGGAAAACAATCAATTGAAGGAAGTGGGTCTAAGCCAAGGTGTACCAATAGGTGCACACTTCCATTGGGCAATAAACTATACTTGGTTTTTGACTGAATTTGGGTAATTGATTGTAGGAGTGGCTAACAAGCTGGAAATTTTAGAAGACTGATCGGGTTTCAAGACCCCGCTCCCCTAAAAACTGAATTGAACCGTTTTTATTCATCATAAAGCTAGTTCATTTTAACGCACCCGCTGTTATACAGGGCCAAACTTCCCTTGCATTCTTAGGACCAACCTGGGAATACCTCGCCTTAACCCAGCGTTGATCTAAGGTATGCTTGAGGTCAGATAGGCCTGCCAACTTCACCTTCTTAGCCTCCTGACATGCAGCTTTGTCCCTAACATTGGTCCCAATTACGATGTCATTTTCCAACCATGACATTACCATCTCATCATTTTGGGGCTCCACCCCCCCTCCAGGTGCTTGCGCCATGGAAAAGTTCTTGTGGGCAGGGGCCAACTTTATTGTAGCAACGGTTTGCTTTGACTGAGGTCCGGAGGCCTGGGGAAAACGCTTGTGGAAAATATTAATTAGGTCTTGGCATGTGTGCAGTCACGTGCTGGTACCCAACTGTTTTCTGCTGTGTCAAACCCCTTCCAGGATATCAGGTACTTATGTCTTCTTTTTTTCTCTTCTTGAGGGTACTATTTCCTCCACTTCCCACTCTGGCACCCCATACACGAGATAAGCCTTAGGAGTCTCTAATGGGGAACTCCTAAACAACGTCAATTTGCTCTTATGAAAGACAGAAAAGATCCAAAACAATGGACCATCTAGTACTAAAAAAGATCTGAAACAAAGAGGGGAGATCCAATTGGTATGAGGCGTGGCCCACCTTTCTAACAACGCGTATGGGCTACTCCTCTTTGGTCCCATCTTCTTGCATGGCTGCTTGATAGGGATGTTATAAGCATCAAGCATCACAAGATCCCCTCTTTTGTACGCTGGACCCACTTGTCATTTACCATCAGAGTTCTCCTTATATACTTGCAAAGTCGCCTTCAAACTCATGGAAACCCCATGGTGTACTTTCTTGATAGTCTGGTCAAGGTCCTCAACCACTTCAACTTTAGATCTACAGATGGGATCCATGTTAAAGGCAGGGTTAAAACCATGTTTGGCGAAAAAGGGAACAAATTATTGAAGAATGCAGAGTGTTGTTGTAGATAAAATTGGTCATAAGAAGGTGAGAAACACAATTTGAATGATTTGTGGCAGTGTAACTCTGCTAAATTGTTTTAAGCACTGGTTCAATAGTTCAGTCTGCTGATCTGATTGGGGATGATAGGCAGTTGAACGGCAGGGGCGAACCTGAAGAGTCTTACAAAACTATTCCCAAAAGACAGAGATAAACTGGGGTCCTCTGATCACTAATAATTTCTTGGGGGACCCCATTAAGCGCAAACACATGAGTGACGAAGAATTTATCCATCTCAGCTGCAGTTATTGTTGTACTACAAGGAACAAAGTGGGCGAACTTTGTAAAACGGTCCATTAACACCACGATGGCATCATAACCATTAGAAACAGGTAATTACACAATGAAATCCACCAATAAAGAAGTACATGGCCCTTCAGCCTTTTGAACTGGTACAAACAACCCCGCTAAAGGTTGACAATTTGGTTTCATTTGATTGCAGATCAAGCACTCTCTACAATACTGTCCCACCTGAGCAGGCAAGCCCTTCCAATTGTAGGTGCGTCATTAAACTCCAAGGTCTCTGCTTTATCATAATAACCAACGGTGAGTCCATCATGATGGTCCCAGATGATTTCCAGGCGAAGTGGTCCAACAGGAACCCATAGACGCCACTGAAACCACACCATCTCATCCTTTACATGATAACCCCTGGTTAGATCCTCCTGATTCATCGTGCTCTTAGCAAGTACCATAGTATATTTGGCCGATAATGGCTGAGATAGGACTACACTTCTGAATATACTGCATTTTCCCACATTTTCCAGAGGTGTAAGCGCTGGCCTGTTGGCCATGAAAGAGGGAAGTTGAGACACAATCTTACCTGGAGGAATGATCAACTGTGTGTTATAAAAATCTACCTCCTTTGGATTGGGAGCTAATGCAGGATTGTGGCTCAAAGCATCCGCCAGCACAATTTCCTTGCCCTTAGTGAACTTATAAGAAAATGCAAATTGTGAAAGGGTCTCATTACAACTGGTCTGCCGTGGGGTTAAGACATGAGGTACACGGTAGTACAACAAGGCAAGGTGATCTGTACATATGCAGAAAGGTTGGGAAGAGCCATGCAGGTGATGACGCCAACAAATTAACACCTCCTTCACTGCTAATAACTCTTTGTCATATACGGCGTAGTTTAACTCCAGCAGTGACATCTTCCTCAAAAAATATCCCACTGGATGCTCTATTCCATCTTTGACTACTTGTAATATGGCAGCTGCTATGGAGAAGTTGAAGGCATAAGTAGAGACAATGATCTCCTTATCAGGATCTACATGGCGAAGGATGGACGTGGACAACAGGGTGCTTTTTACTGCTTGGAAAGCATCCTCCAAAACGGGGAACCACTGAAGTACTTTTGCATCACTTGCCTTATACAAGGGCGCTAACACCTCATACAGGTTGGGTGTGAACTTCTTGAGGAACGTACACGTCCCCAAAAACTCCTCAATTCCTTGAATGAAGTTGGGGTAGGCCACTCACAAATTGCTTATCCTTGTCTTGAGTTATCATGTGCCCTAATTCAAATATGACGTTTACTAGAAAGATGACCTGTGACTTGAAATATTCACATTTGCTGATCTTCAGAGTAAGGCTGGCTGCCTTTAACCTCTCCACCACTTGCTGAAGGTACACTGCATGGGACTCATGATCATGAGAAAACAATAAAACATCATCCATGTAAGCAACCGCGCATACCCAGAAGGTCCCCCAAAGCTGCATCAATACAGCGTTAAAAGATAACAGGGGCATTCTTAAGCCCAAAGGGCATGACCCAAAACTGGAAAATCCCTTTTCTGGTATATAATGCGGTTAACCACTCCTGTCCCTTCTTAATCTGGATCTGATGTCCGCATTGAGCCAATCCAGTTTGGAGAAGACTTTAGCCTTCTCCACATAGCTCGCAATCTGAGAATTTAAAGGGATGGGATGGAGATCTGGTACAATAACATTGTTTAGTTTAAGGTTGGTTAGCCTGGTAGGTATAACTGCTTCCACCCTAGTGCAGGTTTCGAGTTCAAAACATGTACTGGCTAGAAAAAAATCTTAATGTGGTAAATTTGTCCCAAGGTCGACCCACCTCAAATATTAAACATTGTTTAGGTTCCCATAATCCATACAAGGATGTAAAGCTCCATTGGCTTTCTCCACAAAAAGAAGTGTAGAGCATACTGGGGTGGTACGCTGAAAAATCGCGCCTTAAGCTAACTTCTCCTTAACCCAAATATCTAATGCTGCTTCCATCTGTACAGTCAAAGGGTAAATCGGGGAAGATATGCACACCAGATCAACTGTGAGTTTGAACTCGCAATCAAACTTTGAATGAGCAGGTAATTCATTAGATAAAGCCGCATCAAACGAAGATTCCAAACCCTCCAAACAAGAAGGTAAAGGTACATCCAGTGAGGGCTTCAACAATGGAGCGAAACTGAGGGTGTGGATATTGGGCCAGTGGGGCAAAGCGCCCTAGAAGTTAGCCTCAGACAAAGGAATAATTAATTTATAACCATTCTTTTATGTTAGGGATAGGATATTATCTCTCAAGTTGGTCCTGACATCAAAATTTCGCCACCATTACACTCCCAAAATAATTGGGTACAAAAGGTTCCTGATAGCTTATGAACGGTCAGTCAAAAGATACTTGACCACTTGATAATCCACCAACCCTAGTACCTTCAGGGTTGGAATACCTTGAAGAGCCCCTCCTCTAACCATACCATCTGGAAAGTAACTAAGCTCAAGGTAGTTGGCTAGGTCTTAGTCAATGAAATTCTCAGAGGCTCCAGTATCCACCAAAATAGTAGTGCTAATTTTACCTGAAGGAGATGAAAGGGTAGCAGTTGGCAATAAATATCCTGAATGATCCTTACTTATAGCAGACAACGCCAACACTTCACCACCATAATATTTTTTAGGCGTAAATATGCCTCCGGTGTACGTTTCTGCATTATAGATTGGAGAGGGATAGTTGGCAACTCTTACTATTGCAGCCACATATCCTGCCAATTCTTCAGCAACTGCATAAACGTTTTTATATTGTATGTGTAACTCCTTTTCCGCCCCCTGGGTTCTGCGATCATTTTGGGGGACAAAAGTGATTTTTCTGGGTTAATTCCATAAACAAGAATATATTCTATAAATGAGCCATTAGGGAATAAATATGGTTCAGTTTTATATATATGGAAACGCCATTATAAAACGCGTTTTTAGTCGTGGACAACCCTATTCTATTTAGGCAATGGGTTATCCGACATTATCCAAGGCCAGTACCCCCAGGCCCACCTTTGAGGATACCGCCCATGCCATCCAAATGTGATGCCAATGGAAAACCAGTTCATTTGAATTGATATTATGATTTTCAGCAGAAAGTCAGGATTCTCGACTCTCAGACTGCAAAGTGTTCATATCCACTGGTACAAGCAAGAAGGGTAGTTACTTTCCAGTTGGAGGTAGCAAATATAACGCCAAGGTGCTTTAATTTTTGGAGAAAAGAGAAAACAGTGGTGAGTCCCACCGCGGCCCTGACCAACAGCTGGCGCACACCGTTTGCACTATGTGAAAGTTCCACACTGAAAAAGTTCATGCTTTTAAAGTAAAGGGGTTGGTCACCTAATGTAACGAGAGTTTCTATAACTCTTCTGTTTCCAGCGTAGTAGTGCATGGTGCACAGGGCCAACGCCAGGGAATTAGTCATTAGTACTAAAGTTACTAGAGCCAGAAGAGGGTGCTTAAACCAGAATGACTTAGGTTGAGAATGGTTATCATTAGAGGGAGTAACCATAAGGGGCCTAAGCGGTGCTTGGAGTGGTAGAGTATAGGCACCCTATGCTGGAGGGAATCTGGGCGGCCAAACAGTGCACAGGCAAAAACATTTAAATTGGTTAATAATATATGGTTAACATAGTTTGAGACCTCCTCAAAGAGGTCCATGCACAGGATTGTCCCAGATAATATAAATATAAAAATGGTGTACTAGCGAAGGTGTTTATTATGAGGAAATTGACCAACAGGAGAGATTGGTCTTGACATGAGGAATTTAAGGGAAGTTGGGAAAACAATTAATTAAAGGAAGTGGGTCTAAGCTGAGGTGCACCAATAGGCGTACACTACCATCAGGAAATAAATTGTACTTGGTAATCAACTGAACTTGGGTAATTGATTGCAGGAGTGGCTGACTTGAGCTGGAAATTCCAAAAACTGAATGGGTTTTAAGACTTTGCTCCCCTAAAAACTGAAGTGAACCGTTTTTGTTCATCACAAAGCCAGTTCGTTTTAATAACCTGCTGTTATACAGGGCTGAACTTCCGTTGCATATTTAGGACCAACCTGGGCATACCTCGCCTTAAACCAGCGTTGATCTAAGGTATGCTTGATGTCAGAAAGACCTGCCAACTTCACCTTCTTGGCCTCCTGACATGAAGCATTGTCCTTAACAATGGTTTAATTATAATGCATTTTACAACTATGACAATTTTTAAGAGTGGTCAAGAAATAAATTATGAAAATATCGGTCAAAAGGCCCTGGTAAATTCCCTATGGAACCCCTCATATTGGGTAACACTTTTATTAATACTTCTCAGACAAATAGCATGAGCTGGGTAATAAAAATGCCTTGAATATGCGGTGAAATCAGGGAGTCCATTGGAGGTTCATCTCCTTCCCAACTCTAGTATTTATTTGAGGCAAGCTGACCTTGGGATGGACATTGCCAAAACTAAACATATACTATTAAAAATGTAACTATTTGGTTCAAATAAAACACCCTAATGAGCAGATTAAGTAAAATGCTTCAAAACTGACCAACCAGGTGGCAGCGGAAGCCGCTTATCCCTTCATGGCGGAAGGGGGAGGGTGGGTCGGGGGGCTCATCTTTGGCAGCCTCTTTGGCAGCAGCTTCTTCCTCCCATAGTAGAGTGCATGTCACGGCTATCAGTAATGGTGTTGGGGCATCTGCGGCATGTGGTTTGATATCTCTAATAATTGGAATTTCATGGAAATTGCCAGCTAGGTAAATGGCACTGATTTATTCAGTTAAAGCTTTTTCAGCTTTAATTTGGGAATCTGGGAGTTGAAAGAATGTGGCAATGTTGGTTTGGTTTATTTTTTGCTTTTGGATTCCGTGCTATAGTTGCCACATTCTATATAGCATTGTTTGTGTTTTTGTAATACTGGTTCACCTTGATTTTACTTTTTGGGGTTAAGGTTGCAGGGATAACAGGAGGTGGAATTCCTCCTTTGAGTATCGCTACTGATTTAGTGACAGCTTTACACAGGGGATGACAATCTGGTGTTGCAGCTGCTTTGACTGCAAGCTGGTGATCACTGCAAAATGATTTGACGTTTGGCTGTGGGTATAAAGTTGAGGGGGGGTATTTGGTGTCCCATTCTGCATTAATAAACTGCTCAATTTGCAGAGATATTTTTCTTCAATGAACTTACCTGATTCGTTATTTTCAGAATTTTAAAAATTTGGTTTTTTTGTTTTTAAAATGGGGGTTAATAAAAAACCAATTTTTAAGGAAATCCCATGGGGCAGG